>KZ872574.1:4109-14732 GCA_003456935.1 Machilis hrabei
ATTGGGAGTCATGGAAAGTCAGGGAAATTGATTTCACATTTTCTGTGGGAACCCTGAATTTAACATTTTTGTTTTATAAAATTTAACAAGCTTGAAACCTTTTGTGGGGGAAAAAAAGTTAATTTTGCTATAATTATATTTAGAGAGGTTGCGTGAAACTGTCACATAAATTAATATTCTTGGAAGAAAAGTCCATTAAATACACTTACGTAAGAATTAGAAGAACAATGAAGTACTTTTTTAATGATATTATTAATACAATTTAATCGTCGAAAAGCTTCACGACACTTCTTGTTTCTAAGCGTTATGCTATACGCTTTGAGCTGTGTGGCCCACTAAATGACAGTAGCACCTGTACACGACATTCCACTGGAACTAAGAGAGTTGTCCCACTTTCCCTTTCTAAATGTTATGGGTCAAGAATTAAGATGGACTGTATCCAAGCACAGTATTGCTCATATGTATTCCACTCTTATACTATATTAGAATCTTGGTGTTATTTTACTTAGAATAGATATTAAAATAACCTCCTGGAAAAACCTGGACCTTCTTGAACAGTTTCTAACATTGAATAACATATCTATAGTTTGCCTTTAAGGAAAAAAGCACCCATGTGTTCATACCTTAAATGGTAAATTCAGGCATTTATTTATTATTATTATTTTTAGTTCATGAAACTTGCACTAGATGACAGAAAGATGTTAGTTTTGCAGTGTTTTGTTTATCTGCAAATTACATATTTTAAGGTTTATAATTGAATCTGTTATAATTGTGGCAATGGTAAATAGCTGCTTGTGTTGGAAATTGTGGAATACATTGGGTGTTGTTTTAAACAAAGAAGAAAAGTCTGATAAATACATCAGTGATAAATGATATTGTGGTTGTAATACTGAGAATTAAATTTAGATCTTGACTTGATTAGTAAAAGAGGAGCTATTTGAGCCAAGAATATTGATTTTTTTTGTATTGAGTCATTTGAAGATGCAAATGTATATATCGAAAGCTTATTTATTTAAATGTAATCTTGGCTTGTTATTCTCCTGATAGGTTTTAGTGACTCCAGTAGACCTGCTGCATAATCTTCACATGATTTACAAATAAATAAAACAAATGGATGGCCATTGGTTGTTAAAATATTTTTGCGTGATGCTTACCACATTGCAAAGCAATGATTGATTATCATTATAAAAAAATACAAAATTCTTACAGCTCTCAGTTTGTAGACTGTGCTTAATAGGCAGACACGTTATATATCTTTTATTCTAACCAGTATTTGGCACTTTAATATATAAAATTTATTCAATAGAAGTACAATATTTGCTGCTATTGAAATCCAAAGAATGGTAACGTTATGGAAATGGATTCTGAGTTTAGATATTTATGTAGAAAGCTGAAAATTGGTTCCAGTGTAGAGAAGTTTATGTAGCTTGCTTTTTCCATTACAGGTAGTTGAAGCCGGTAGCGATGAAAGTTTATCCAACGACGACGACACGACAAAGAAGAGGAGAGAGATCCTGGCAAGAAGACCGTCGTACCGGAAGATCCTGAACGAACTAGGAGGCGGAGAGATAGCGGGTAAGCATGAACGGCAGTGCCGACTTTTTGGGACGAACACGGCGATTGAGTTTGCATTAATTGATTCCATGTGGCCGTTCCCCTCTGAGAGCGTGTGAAGATCAGCTCTCCCTGTCTTTGCAGAGGACAAGGGCGACTCTCCCTCCACCTCAGAGTGTAATCAGGATAGCGAGCAGTGTGGAAACACAGTAACCATTTCGGGCACTCAGTACCAGACTGCAGCAGGTTTGTTGAAAGGTTGGCCCACATCTGTTCTCAGCCCTGTTGCTTTATTGCTAGTTCCTTGTCAAAGATCCTGGTACACTCTGCCTCCACTACTTCTGTTTGTACATTTGCAATGTTTCGTGCATGCTTTGTCTCACTGCCACACATTCTCGGTTAGGAGCAGCCAGATGGAAAGACCCTTTCGTTTTGTGTTGGCATTGGTGCTAGTGTGTAGAAGCATGCTTCTGCATTGATTGTTGCTGAGAAAAGAAAGGGCAGGAAAAGAGTGATGACTGTGTGTTGCTGTTGTTTCTGATGTGTTCTTAGTACAGATAGACAGTTTATTCAGTGATTGTGTTGCATAGTAGAAACAGCTGGTTTGTACGATGTCAGTGGCAACTTCTAATTGGATGCACTTTTTCAGAATGGATTTATAATTTACTACTTACAGTATTGTTGTTTCTTGTAATTGTAATATGAACACTTTGACGAATAATTCTGAGCTTCGAAATTTTGAATCCGTATTTACTAGAGACATCACTGTGCTTGATTAGAACATGTCGTGATTGGGCTCTGGCAAATGGAGTGATTTCACCTGTAAATTGCAAGTGAAATAGAGTAAGAAATGGAAATTATGGCAGAGCTGTATAAAAAAAAACAGTTTTGAGTAAAATGAAAAAGAAGATATGCTTGCCAATTTCATGTCCTGAGAACGATTACCACAATATTTCACCCCTCGTACTGGGGAACTTTACCAAGTGGCTCCATACATCATGCAGGTACCATTCCTTTAACCTCCAAGATGGGTTTGTCACCACAGTTTTATAAAGCTTATTGTGTCATCAAATATGATGATATTGTATTGAATTGCTAAGAATATGAGTGTCCTTTTTTTTATCTTTTATTGATTTTGCTTATTCTATTCTTGACAGTTCAACATGATGGTCTGAAGCAATTGTGTTGATAAACTCATCTTGAATGCTAAATTTTTTGGTTAGTTAAATGACATTAATCTCACATGCAGCCACTTGAAAAAGTCAGTGGGTACTAGAAGCAAAATATCATGACCAATGTGTGAATCTTGTCTGTATTTTACTAAATCAAGACTAGGCTGTTGCATTTGTTATTTAATGTTACATTCTTCCTTCAAATGTGTTAAGCAGTGGTTACTTTATATTATGGTTACCGTTTTCAATAGCACTTTTAAAATTGCGCATTATGTAATTTCCATTCGAACGAGTATTTTTCCAAGGCATTTTTAAAGGGATGTACTTGTACACTATTGAAAATTTGAGTCTAGTATTAATAGTAACCATGCAAATATGTTATAACCAGTGATTTTCATTTAATATGAGCTTTGACACGCATTGAATGTGATAGTGTTTTTGATAGCTCTGTAGACATACAAGATGCCAGAGGGTTTGGGGTGTAAGCAACCTGCTGTAGGACATTTTTCATTAATGTGTTAGCTTAGCAATATAAGCTGACAAATTAGGTTGATTTAATTTTTTTTTTTTGTTATTGACAGTATACCACTTTCCATATTGTTTTTATGGTGAAAATCTCAAATTTGTGTAATGCTTTAGTGGTTAAAATTATTAAAATAAATATTGATTCTTAAAAAAAAAAGTTCGGCAAAAAATGTTCATAAAGTTTTAATCAAACCTATACGAAATTGAAACCACATTTTAAACATTAATTGCTACATGCATATTTTTCAGTTTTATTTGAAGCACCAAGGCTTTTGTTGTTAAAAAATGTAGAGTGATTATTAAAAGTTGAAATAAATTGAACTTTCGTTTGTAAAGACTTGGAAGAAGTGAGAAAATTGGATAACTGGCACATTGAATTGAAACGTCTTAACTACAAGTTTATTTCCACTGGGGTCTAAGAATAAAGATGCAATTCAATTTTGATCTGGGGTACGAGCTTGAACCACTGATATAGTGCCTAAACAGCCAAAAATCCTACTAACAAAGTGTTTTTGCAGTCCAACAACCCCAAGAAAGCAGTCTCTCTTGGGGCTGTGGATGTCTGAAGTTGTGTGTTGATTAAATATTTGCTCACCTAGTCACTGTGTCAGAGGTATGAACTCCTTGTGTTAAAATTTAATCATATCTTCAAAAAAGTGGTGAAAACTTCTAATTAAGAAGTTCAACTTGTCATTGTTTTGAAAAAGTTCAAGTTCTTTGAAATATATCTGATTTGGTTGAAGATCCATCTACTTAATCCATCATCTAATGTCAGACAGATGTAGATAGATTATGGGAAATAGTCAGGTGGTGATCAAGTGATGGCTAGACAATGATTGGCTGACAGTTTTCAGTTTTGATGTAGCTTAAATAGGAGTTTAAAATAGTGTACTGTACGAGTGTCATTTAGAAAGTCTGCCAATAAAAAAGGTAATTACTTGGCAAAATAAATATTTTGTTATAGCCCAAAGTCAACTATTACATTAGTTTTCTTTTCTACACAGTCATCCTGGAATCAAAGCACGTACCATGGCAGGGCACCAGCTTTTGTATCTCCTCGTCATATGTGGTCGCTGTTAGTGAGCTTGACCGGTTCTCCACCATTGATTTGAGTTCTTCGTTCTCTGTGAAGTTTTACGAGGCCAAGAAGTTTTTGAGGTGAAGATACATTTTTCTCATTTGTTTCTTTACCTCAAAAACTTCCTGGCCTCGTACAACTTCCATGAACGATGGTGTAGAACTGACTAAGCTTTTATGACGAGGGGATACTGCTTTGATACTTGTCTCAGTTCTGGAGGTGGCTACATAGAAAAGTAAACTAATAACATTTTTTTATTGGTCCATACTTTCCGAATGCCCCTTATATTTGATTGGTGTAGAACTGACTAAGCTTTTATGACGAGGGGATACTGCTTTGATACTTGTCTCAGTTCTGGAGGTGGCTACATAGAAAAGTAAACTAATAACATTTTTTTATTGGTCCATACTTTCCGAATGCCCCTTATATTTGATTTATGGGTACTTTGGAGGTAGTATTCATCATAGTTTTCTGTGTTAAAAATAAGATGTTGTTGCAGTTTATTGTTGTGGAAAACTTTTGTGTTAGTCTTCTTAATCATTCTCTGTTTAGATCAGCTACGTCTTTAAAACTAGTAGATCTTGTGTTTGGCAGTACTACAGATGATAAAGAAGTGTGATGAAAGTCACTGTATTTTCTGAATTTTAAAACAACAGTCTTGCATTCTGGATGGGGCTTTATATAATGTGTTGCTTGAAGGCACTAGGAAACTACGTTGGGAGTTATTTTCAACTAATTTCTTGTTTCGAGAATTAAAGTTGTGTGACTGGAGTGTTGTAACAAACAGGCTATTTAAGTTAAAAATAGTATAGGATGTTTTGTGATTCTTTCAGAACTTTCGCTTTGTAGTTTCTGTTGAAAATCATTATTCCACATCCATTATTATTTAATGGTGAGGTGAACATATTACTTTTTTAAATACATGAAGCAAAAAGATAGTTTATGTATTCACCCACTCGTGTTTTGTTTAAATTGTATCTTTTGGCTGTCTTCAGGTTTAGTGATTAGAGTTTACTGTCTACATGCAAGAGCGCAGTTGCTATTCAGGATCTCTTTGCCATTAGATAAGCGTTTTGTTTCGGAAAATGCATTCAAAAGTATCACATTTTTACGCCGTGGTGTTTCTTAGCCAGTTTTCCTAAGTGTCAAATATTAAGAGTGTTCGCTACAGCCAGGCCCAAAATCACGCTCCTGGAAAACAAATGCTTAATATCTGGCTTATGTTGAACAAATACGGGAAACTAAAAAACGAGAGACATAGAACAATGCCTTGTGTTGATTTTGATGTAGTCCCTACAATTTTCTAAAAGTAATTAAAATCTGGTGAATTCGGCTTTTTTACCAAAATTAGAGGAATAACCAAATTACACGTATTAGGTGTTAATTAATTTTTGATAATGTTACACCAAAACTAACGCAAGGCATATTTGTATGTGTCTCGTGCATTAATTTCCCGAATTTATTGAAAGTAAGTCAGATATTAAGCTATTTATTTACTGGGAGCATGATTTTTGGCCTGGTTGAAATGAACACTCTTAAGAAGATACTGTAAAGATCTACAATGAGACATTGCATTTTACACCTTCTTATTCATGACATAGACCACATCCCATTCTGTGCTCGAGATATCTCGTGTATCTAATGATACACAACTCAAAGGAAAAGTAAATAATCAGTGACATGTATATAGGATAAATAGAAGTGAATTTTTAAATCTGTGTTATTAAGTAGTACCATTGATGTTTTGTGCATATTTCACTGCGTGAGTAATTCAAACTATTAATCTTTTCCTTTAATTTTGTTCAGTTGTTTGATATGAGTTTATGTTTGTGCCAGCTTTTTTTTAATGATCCCATCAATGTCATGAAAAGGCCTCATTCAGGATGATTTGAATTTTGACACTCACTTAACAAGTAGCTAGTGGTGGATTCTTCTCGTCAAACCCTTAGAACTCGGTATCAATCAGTTCTAGACCTGCATCAGATGTTCTTAATGTTGTGGTTTCACACTAACTAGTGAAATTCTGATGGGCAATTGATTTATTTCATGAAAAACCTGTTTTCTGTAATGCGGTATGTGAGGGTAATTTGAACTTACTTCAAACATGTTGATTTAAGTACAGTACTTTTGGCAACTTCAAAGACAGTTTGTAGGCTCACTGATACCAGCTCAAAAAAAGGGTCCCATGTTTGTATTGACTGAGGATGCTAACAAGCATAGCTTGATTTGTTATACATCACAGGCAGGTAGTAAAACCCCTTGCACTCAGAACCTGGAATATCTTGATCAGATGGCAAGCACATTGCCACATCTGTCGGTTCTCTTTATTGAGTTTATTCAAAGTGGACATATTAAGCATGTTAATAATGGCCACCTCCCACGAGAAGATGTTTGAAAGACTTTCATAACAGGAACTTGTTTGCAATTAACGTGATAATCTAAATCGCACCGCCCACGACACTATTTTACTAAAGAGTTCATATACTCGCTTCCTGTCCATTGAAATGTAAACACAAACATCCCTCTAGAACCAGAGCGATTGTGACTTATGCAAGCTGCGATTTAAATTTATTTTCTTTCAAAAGGCTTTCATACTCACCTTATCTAACCTAACAGAAAAATAACCTAAAAATAAAGTATGTGCACTTACGTTTTTGTTTCCAAAGTCATCCATAACACCTCAATTAATATTCACGGACGCTATCCATCTCCTGTAAACACAAAACATAGCGACATTTTGATTGGTGGTTGTTCATAAAGTGTTTTACCTGACACGAACTTGCTCCAAGAGTGCCTGTGATTGGTTATCTTATNTTTTACCTGACACGAACTTGCTCCAAGAGTGCCTGTGATTGGTTATCTTATACAATAATCCTCTTACCCGATAGGAACGGTCCTATCGTAAATTGCAGAGGAATAGCTTGATAAACTCCATGAATTTGGCTCTTANAACTACTCGCAAACACCATTATTTTATAAAACTCTTGCCATAATCTTCTCGTGAGAGGTGGCCATAGTGGATCAAGATACAGTGTGACATAGCAGTTAAGAACTTATGAAAATATTGACTGGCTCTTAAGATATTATTCTTGTGAAACTGGTCTACTTAAAATGTGACTGACTTTCTTGAGACCATAATTTCAACTTTAGAATTGGTTTTGTCCATTATATTTGTCTTTTAGCTTTCATACTTTCAGAGGAAGTTTTTGCAAGNTTATGCATTTCTTTATACATTCAGGATGATTGCTTCAACAGTTTCTCATTTGGTTGACTTGTTTGGCTGAGCGGAGATATTGAACTCTATAACTCCTCTGTGGTAAATTATCCACTTATCATANGATCACAGTGTCTCAAAGAGGCAACTCTGCTATAGCTTAATTTGTAAGTTTTTATGTGCCAAGATTCGATTTGAAAGGCTTCAAGCTAACTTTTCTACTATCAAAATTCGTAGTAAATCATGGGGCTGACAGACAAAATGTAATTTACTGTCCTTCCATTTGAACAATAATTTGAAAATACATTTGAAAGAAATCTTAATTGTAATAAAAATAGTGGAGCACTGTTACCATACCGTTAGACAGGTGGCAGAAGAAAGAGAGCATTTTGTTAGTACTTTACCTAAAATATGACAGGAGCTTAATGGTTAGCAGATATTTATATATGTATATATATATAGTTATCATAGAAAATAATAATTTTTATTGATTACTGGTTACAGACGTACACAATTTTAAATCAAAGAGTAATTGAATTTTGCAGGAAAAGTTATGACACTCTTGACTAAGTTCAAAGTGCTAAATCCAAGTCTAANTTCCAAGCTCATTGACTTCCACTCTTGACTTAGTCAACTTTAAAGTCACATTTAAGTCCTCAGTCTTATGACCATAAAATGTAAAGTTACCTGACTGCTTAGGCCACTGGCTGGATTTGCTAGAAAAAGTTTTAAAGCTATTTCTACACAGTCTGTGAGAGTATGCAGGTTTTTCATTTGTCACTTGGGCCAGTGCAGTCGTGTGTTGTCTTATTGGCTGTAGTGATTCAAGTACCGATTGTTCTTTTTACTGGTAATAGATGTTCAAAATATATCAGAAGGATTAAGACCATGCTGAATCCAGGAGGGTAGGATAAATCAAGCAAATTAGATGGTTCAGTGAGGCTAAGAGGCAAGTGGATTTGTGTAAGATGGCCGTGAGTATATTAAATGGTGTTCAAATGGATTTGGCTACCATTGAATTTGGATTGGTGTTTCATTAGCTTTTGTCTGGAAGTACTACATTGCTTCTGCAGTTGTTTGTGGAGCTGTAGCTGTGCTTTCTTCAGCTTTTAGTTTTTGCACTAGTTGTGATTTCTATTGTTGTTTTTTACATGTAATTGTATTATCAGACTTAGCGTATTTCCATTTTTAAGACTGATACAGCATTTTAGAAAGTGGTGTAATTGATTTGAGTTGTTTCTGAAGTAAATAGCATCTTTAAGAGAGGCACCATGTCAGCCTACCTGAATGATTAGTGTGTGGTAACAAGAGAAAGAATGTTGTGAAATACCAGGTGTCAGTCAGATTAAGACATGCTCATGATTGCCCAGCAGTGGGAACTAAAAATCCAGGAGTCACCATTATATTTTTGCCTGCATAAGTTTGACCTAATATCCGTGCCCATTAACAGTAAAGTAATTGTTTGGTAGGTTGTAGTATGTCAGGTTATTTATTTCTTGCTACTGACTGTTGCGTAGCTGTGTTTAGTTGATTAATTCTGTCTTGGGTATTAAGTTTCCTTTTTCACGTCAATATGACTTGCCTATCATTTATAAGAGTAAATAAATATCTTCTCTTACTTGCTTTATGGCTAGTCTGTATTTTGATGCCTTGATGAAAGTTAAGCTTAGAGCATTGAGAATTAGCACCTTTTTTTTTGCTACTACAACAGGTAAAACACCTGGTTGTAGTTTTGCAAGATTTGGTTGCATAATGGATTGTATGTTCAGGTTGTACCACATGTTATTGTACGACATATTTATGTAATTAGTTGTAAAGGCGTTAGGTGATATAAGCAGGTAGGACTTTCAGAATACCAAAAGTGTCATTGGAATTGAAAAAAGTTTTTTTTCACATATTATATGGTCTTGAATGTACAGAATGTTTCAGTTAAAACTTCATATTGTAATCATCAGTCCTTAGTCAAGAATGTGTCATTTGAGAAATTACATGTGGCAATGTATTTTTACCTTAGGTTAGGTAGTGACTGAAATGCTAACAGTTTACATTCTTATGATATCAAAAATAAGTATAAGTTTTGCTTCTTCTGCTGTTCAGTTTTGTAACAGTTTATGTGTGATGGATTGATATATTTTACATACAGGATAGGGCAGTAGTTAAATAGGGAATGCTTGCAGCTAACAATACAAAATGGGTGTCTCTTCAATGGTCAGAAAAACATCAAATTTCTCTAGAATTTTAAGCTCGGTAAATAACTTTTTTTTTTAGTCTTGTTGCTCTGACCTGAACATGAACTATTTATGAAGGGACAAACCAAACATACATGTAGTAGGTTGAGATAATTTCTTATTGACTAGTATTTATAAAAGATATTTTCTTGGCTTATAGTAACAATTTACAAAATGAGTTGTAAAACTAATAACATTCAATGACTGAAGATATTTAGTGGCTGAACCTGTGTCCTTTCATGCCAAATAAAACTAGAAATTATTGTTCTGTATTGAACCCAACCTGAAACTTAATGCACGAGGGCTGTCCAGAAAGTAACTTACGTTTTGGCGGGACGGGGCTAGCGCCGCCATCTTGGTGTCAGAGCGTCCCCTCACTCAGTACACATCCAGCTGTGGTAGCGTGCGGTTCGTGTTGCTTCTACTTTGTTCAATGTGAATTTTTAAAATGTGTGCTGCAATCGAAAATCCTGCAAGTTGTGAAGTGCAGTCAGTGATAAGGTTTTTGTTAGCAAAAAGCCACAAACCAATTGAAATTCATCGGCAACTTTGTGAGGTGACTGCACTTCAATTGTGAAGTGCAGTCAGTGATAAGGTTTTTGTTAGCAAAAAGCCACAAACCAATTGAAATTCATCGGCAACTTTGTGAGGTGTACGGAAACAACGTAATGAGTGAGGCAGTGGTACATTCTGTTTTAAAATGGCCGCACTAATGTTCATGATGAAGAGCGAAGTGGACGACCGAGCATTGTGACTGATGAACTGGTGGCGAAAAGTCTCTCAAGAGGAATGCCATCGATGATGCCATGCGCTGTTTTTTGTGGTCTTCTGACAAGATTTTCGGTACCCATC
>KZ872575.1:10940-22623 GCA_003456935.1 Machilis hrabei
CTTCTTTTCACATCTCGTAAAGATAATTATTATTTCTTTGTCTTCAATATGAAAGTTAATATACAGTACGGTAAATATTTAATACCGGTCCGGTAATAAAATAGTTTTTTTTCCTCCTTCTCTGGGGTTAGTTGATCAATACCGGTAACACTAATTAACACTGACATAACTAATATTATTTTGTTAGTTAGTGGTACTTTATTTGGTACTATCTTTTACAAAAGACAGCCACAGCCTTGTCATATTCTGGTCTACTTCTTTCGGTTTCCTTTTCCTGGATTGTGTGTCCACAGCACTATGTCTCCCACTGGCCAACCAACTGCGCACATAACGTGTTGGATCAAATATATTAAGGGCAGGCCCTACAAGTTTTATGAACAACAAATTAGATAGTGTTTTGGTAAGTAATGACGTTCGCGTTNCAGTCACTATTAGGTTCATAGCTGAAAATCCACGCTCACATTCTGAACTTGATATCAGAATGGTGGAAGTAGCTGTGAAAAGTTGTTTTAGTTCTGATATTTCTTTTCCTGCCATATCCCTAAACACCCCAAACGCTCTTACGATTGGCCTTTCGTCAAGGAGGAATCTTGCGGACAACGATTTAATTTCTTCTTCGCCATATCGTACGTCTACCATTTCAGGCCATGTCACTGGGTACAATACTTTAAACTGGCTCAATATTTGTTCAGATTCATCTGNGTCGCTTTGGCCAATTGTAAACATTCTGGAACGAAAATTATTAGCCAGACTTCTGTAAAACTGGCCGCTGGCAATTGGAATATCAGCCTTTTTCCTTGAATGCAGTTCTACTCCATGGAAATTTATATTTTCTTAACGGCAGCCATTGCTTCTGAAGAATATTTCCCCGATCTGTGTAGGCCTACTAACGATTCTAGCAAATGAATTTGCAGACATATTTCTCGGTGAGCTTCAACAACTGTGCAGGACCTTCTTGAAGTTTTAAGGACAATTCTGAAGGTTCTGTTAATGCATCATACACTCAAAGTGCCAGTCCATGAAACATATTTCTTTCAACTCCATCTTGTTTGTCAACAGACTGCCTTGGAAAGATGTTTGAATAGAACAGCGGAATCAACCCAAAGTGTTTTAATTGTTCTTAAGCTTGAAGATACCCATCATGTAGCTAAGATTCACCCAATTTTTAGTACCGTATCACTTGTGAAAGTGATTGCCAACAAAGTTCGAGTTCTCTCTGATTTTTAGGAGAAGAATGATAAACAGCACCGATTTTGTCTATCAAAATTTGAACATTATTAATACCGGTAATTTCTTTAACGGTATCTCCTACACATAGCTCTAGACGGTGATTCATGTAGTGCCATACTATAAGGTTAGTAAACTTGTCCATAAATAATTTTGCTACACCAGACCTGCATTCTAACATAACGGCAGCTCCATCGCAAGTCAAAGAAATGAAACACTCGCCTAAAAGATTTTCATTTAAACCTCTCTTATTCAGTTCAGTCATTACTGCATTAAATATACACTGAGCTGTTTGTTTCATAAGTTCAATAATACACACAAAAATAGTTTTCTGGTTCAGTCATATTATTAACTGTACACGATGAGACAGGAATTGTTGATAAAAGACGTTGATTCATCCAAAATAAGTCCAAATTTTGGTTTGTTTTCCACAACAAATTTAAGCAGTGCCTTTTGCATTTCTTCAGAAATATGCGTTATAATATTTGCACATGAGACATTAGAATGCAGTATAGTGCCCATATCAGTTCCATTTATTATTTGTAGGGCCTACATCAACTTCTGTTTCGAAGTCATAAAAAGGCCGATTTAATTTGTCCTGTTCGTACACCGTACGAAATATACGTGAAGTGATTTCTTGTTCTTTTGTATGCATATCAGCTAAGGTAGGGCCGCTATTCAGCTTGTGAAAATAAAAAATGGGCACTACAGGAGAGCATTTGGTTTTCAAGGTTTTAAACCTCAGACCAGAATGTTCAGTGACTAACCTGTATTTGTCTCCCAAGTTCCTTTGCTCCTTTATCATTTCATGTATAATTCAATCACCAACGACTACTATTACAGATAAAAAAGTAAAATAATTACCTCAATCACGAATTGCGTAGACTAATAAACAAACTCCCGTTGAGCAGTTCCCGGTGAACACTGTTCAGCTGTTTTTTCCCTGTGGCGACTTGTGTGGCCTCTTTCAGAAACATATGCTTAACTTTGCTATGTTNCCATGCAGAACTAGACAATGTATAAAGTATCAAGTTTAGTGGTGTAAAGCCAATAGATGGCAATACTTACACTCTATAGGTAACAAAGAAGATCAGTGCTAACAATGTTACATGTTAATATAATTATTACATAAATAAACATAATATATGTAATAATTACATTAACATGTAACATTGTTAGCACTGATCTTCTTTGTTATGTACAGAGCATAAGTATTGCCATCTATTGGTTTTACGCCACTAAACTTGATACTTTATATATTGGCTAGTTCTGTATGGCAACATATCAAAGTTGATCATATGTTTCTGAAAGAGGCCACACAAGTCGCCACAGGTAAAAAACAGCTGAGCACTGCTCAGCGGGAGTTGTTTAAAAGTCTACGCAATTCGTGATTGATGTAATTATTTTACTTATTTATGTGTAATAGTAGTCGTTGGTGATTCAATTATACATGAAATGATAAAGGAGCAAAGGAACTTGGAAGACAAATACAGGTTAGTCACTGAACATTCTTGTTGGAGGTTTAAAATCTTGAAAACCNAATGCTCTCCTGTAGTGCCCATTTTTTACTTTCACAAGCTGAATAGCAGCCCTATTTGTAATAATTTCTTTTTCAGCTGTAGAGGCTATTTTCTCAGATTTTTTATGCATGGCAGAATTTCTGTGTTCAAATATTTTCTTTCTTAAAGACGTCTGATTTTCATTAAGCAACCATTAGCCATAGATTTTTCCTCANAAACTCTAGTCTTTTATTAAGATTCAACCTTGAGGAAGTGTATATATCAATTTACGTGTCTGAAGCCTGTCCCGTACTTGGTAAACAGCTAATTACAGTACCTTTTTCAGGTACGGTATGAAAACAGAACGACGTTCATCCACGATTGTAGGCCGAGATGGAGGATGTAATTTGAGATTTGAGAAACATTGTGAGCGAAGTGTTTCCTCACTTTTAAAACTCTTCCAACAGACCAACACATTCAATTTCAGTTTTAGACATAGACTTTTAGAAATAAACCAAACAANGTCCAGAACGTATGTTCCGGTCAAATTTAAGCCCTGCCCTACACGTTGTAGTTCTCGTTTTATTTAATAATAGGCTACATTAGGAATGTATTTCAACATGAAACAGAGTTGCAACACGTAGTGTTAGGCCTAGGCTACACATCCATGGTACATTTGTAGACATTGTAGAAAGTTACCTTACAATGCTGCTCCAATCTGAATACCTGACATACGCTATGTTGATAGTCATTTGCAACATGTAACCTCCTCTCACATGCATTAAAAANACCAGCTGCAGTTGGTACAGACCTGATTTCATGTGAACAAAGCAACCCATATCTATACTATTACAACACCCACTGTTGTATCACCCTAGCATNAGTTTAACGTAACACCTATTTTAAATCAGTGTAACTTCTCAAGTGTACGACAAATATCGTTTCATCTATGCACCAAAAATAGCAAGACGTCTCTATATCTGTTACATTTGAAAAAATAAGGCAAGGTTATGTTTACTTTTAACAACTTACGACAACATTAGGTTCACCCTGAAAATTACAGCTTACTTGAAATATTTTAAATAGAGATACCGTACACGTTACACGCACGATTGCCGACAACGTAAACCTTGCAATTCACTTTCGTCGCTTTATTACAGTTTCACTTTCATTTTCTTGTAAACATACTGCCTACAACGACACAACACAACACAACGTTTGTCAACAGCTTCAGCCACGCGTGTCAATTCCAACAGCTGATCTGTACTGTGGGCGTTAACACTGTTGTCAAGTGTAACCCAAGATCAAATAAGAAATATCGTCTTTGTTAAAAATCTGAGTAGTTCCACGTATAACCACTAGGTGCTGATACAATAGGGCAGTTGATTTCCATTTGAAACATTTTACCTCCTCTCACAATCACATACATTAAAAACACCTGCTGTAGTTGGTACAGGTTGTAATTTCAGGTGAACAAAGCTCAGAACTGCACATAAGTCATATTTCTCGTTCCGCGCATTACGTTACNAGAGTATTACAAGGCATTTTTCAGTTTTCGTTTACCGCACGCTGTCATTAGCAATAANACATGTCATAATTGTTTTTATGTTGTGTTCGTAGTTAGTTGTATGCCTATAATTTGTGTATATCTTTCCTCACTTCCTTTTATACGGTGCTCTTGAGCAAAATTGTACTTTTGTACATGTTTTATATTTTTATATAGCTACAACATTACACTAAAACGAGTACGTATAGCGGCTATAAAACTGTAATAAGAAGTAGGTATAGTACGTTTTTGTATCCTATAAACAAGTTGAAAAGAGAAAGTGTTTGAAAAATACTACGTTCTCAGCCTNCAGAGAAGCTGTTCAAAACTTTGTCATATAAAAGTGATGAGTATTTCTGCTCTACAAACTTCTTGTAATAGAGGCCTACATCAATTCAAAACTGTTGAAAACGCTGTTGTATGAAGAATAGTGATACAGAGGTAGGGCTAAGTCGAATTTGTGGAAAACTTTTTACAGGCAATCAAATACTTTTGTTTGCTAACAGGCATGAAACGTATTTATTGGAACAGACGTGACATTTACAAGGCCACTCCACACTAAGGCATGATCGTAGGAGACTTCGGGAGGGATGCTAAAACCAGGGTCCCATCGATAAGTGTTTGATATAAAGAACCCATTACTGGCTATGTGTCAAGCGAGTGGCAAAATCCAATCATCATGAAGCGTCGTTACGACATGGATTGGCTCGATTACACCATTGTAGTCAGAACCATGGAACCATAATCTCAAATAATCAAATCAAAATCTGCATGGGTCATCTCTAGAAAATGCAATGTTTTCTTGAAGAAGATGGGTATTTAGAACTGTGAAAACAATTTTATAAACTTTTTTTTTTTCGATAAGCAACTCACGAACCTGTAATGCAAAAGCACCATGAGTGCTAAAAGTAAACCTAGAACTAGGAAGAAAGCAAGTGTTTATGAACCTTTGCTTTGAATGTTTGAAGATTTTATGTATAAGGGAAAACAGCTGATGGTTGAAAGTTCCCAAGTTTGGAAACTCAAGGNAAAAACGTAGTTTTGTANTAAGTCGTTCTGTGGGTAAAAAGCTTGAACGTGTAAGGATGACGCAAGACACGTTGCCTAGTAGTACGAACATAGGTAGCAGCAGGAGGACTTAAAGATGCGAGATCAGCAGAACAGTGACCTTGAAAATAATGGTAAAACAGAGAATGGTCAAAGACTACACGACGATGTGAGAGAGAGTGTAAAGAACCGGTGCGGGACGAATCTTCGATCAAACGAAAAGCTCGCCTTAGAACTAAGTCGAGGAGATTGAGCTGGATTTTAGAGGCACCACCCCATATGTGTGAATAATATTCCAAAATAGGTCGAACTTGGGCCTTTTAAAGAGTTAAGAGTTGCTCAGCGAAGAAGTATTTCCTGGATCAGAAAAGAAATCCTAACTTTCTGCAAGCAGATTTAGCTATAGCAGAAACATGGTCATGCCAGGAAATATCGGAGAAGAGAGTAATGCCTGATATAGAGAGCGAATCGTTGTTGGAGATTGTGCTGTTTAAAAAATGAGGTCAGGAACTTTGAGATTAACTTTTTTAGTGAAGAAACAAGACTGGGTTTTGCTGGAATTGAANTTCATCACATTCTCTGAGCCTCACTGGAGGACTTANTGAAGATTTGTGTTCATTTTTGAAGCTAGAGTGGAGCGTGACCAACAAAGATCGGCTTGGGAAGGGTTACACTGAAAAGAAAGATTGCAGTGTAAAGTACTATCGTCTTCAAAGCTGTGGATGGGACTTGTAGTAATGGAAAGGAGGTCATTACGGTGTAGGACATATTGTTTCGAAAGTCTGGCAAAGGCCACATATTTCATAAACCGTTCATGATAAAAAAATTAACATTAAATACAAAAGTCTATCAGAGTTTTTACCTACATAANCTGAAAATATTTTCACTTTCATAAGGTCAATATTTTTTTAAACACGACACCCGTTTAGTCTTTCATTTCTCGTAAAATGTATGAGTTATTTGCTATTACATGTCCTATACCTAATCTCAACCGATTCCGAGACAATCGCAAATTTCTGGCCATTTGCGGAAACCACTTCGACGGTCAATTCCTCTCTTAAATTAACATGTAAAGAAACATATTTGGCATACTTGTACGTGAGACATGTGAGAGCTTTTGATGCTTATAGAAATCAACTGTTTTGTTTAGGATGTTAGATTTAAAGCCCGGGACATACACATCGCACGCCCTGCATGCACGCCCTGCTCGCACACCCTACTCTCACACCCTGCACGCTAGTAAAAACTACCCCGTTAATTCGCACCCTGATGGCGCATTGCGGGAAAATAGCGTATGCTGCCACCTAACCTTAGTGNTGTCCGATATCGGATTTCAAATATCGAAATTCGATTTTTGTAAATATCGGTGTACCATATTTGTTTAGCAGATTTCTGCCGTTTTACTCAGAAGGGTAGGCGCAGCAGCATCGCTATCATGTTACGCTATTTCCCCGCAACTGCGCAATCCTTGTATGTTTATATGTTATTCTTGTACTGGTTCTCTTCACTCTGAAACTGTGATGTCAGGCCAGAGATGGTAGAAGGGCAAACTAGGAAGAACAGCTAAATGATTCCCTCCATGGCGTTTTGAAAGAGAAAGATGCAGGCAGCGCATGAGGATCTCTGAGGCTACAGAGCACCTTACCGATGTAGGATGCAATGTTTTCACCCCAAGGCTCTATGTAAAACAACATGTAACTTGTGTCGCGCGCAGCAGCCGAACACCGAAATAATATAGATATGTGTAGGAAACTTGAGGAGTCAGGTGGTTCACGCCCGGGCCAGACGGTGAAGCTGCTGGCACTGCAACACAAGTTTCAAATCGCCAAATTGAGCCACCCTAACAGCGGACTCTACCTTTAAGCCTGCCCCTAGGCAGGCTCAGCATTTTGAGCCCAGACTCGGCTCAAAATAGCAAAAAATGTGTTGGTGCATACCATTTTCGAGTCCAGACTGCATCTAAGCCCGGACTCAGACTCAAGATACGTTGGTGCATACGGCCTATAAGTCTTTTATTCTGATCATGTTGTATTCGTCTTAACGAAATGCTCTCCTTAGAGGAAATTGTTTGTAAGCTCAGTTCAATACAATGGTACCTACGAAGGATAATAATAGGTAAGGNAATGCAGGTAACGAGTTCGGGTACTGTGGTTTAGTTTTTGTGAGGAGGTAAGGATAGACACAGTTATATATATTGCAGCAGGTTGATTACTCTTGTTTCGAATTGGTCACAGTTTTAACGGTTCTGGCTAGCAGAGATGGGCACAGATAATAATAAAATTGTCTATATAATAGGTAAAGGATAACTAACAAGTAAGACTGAGTAATTTAGACAGTACATAACATATATTTTTACAGAAGGCTACAGATAATTATAAAATTGTCTAGATAATAGGAAATGGATAACGAAGACTGAGTCATTTAGACAGCACATAACATATAATTTTATTTGTCCAATTCAAATTATCTANCCAACAGATTATTCGAAATTGGTTTTATTTTAAAGGTACTATAAACTCGTATAGGAAGTACACGCCTTCTTCATTTTTAAATTTTAAGATTTAATTTAAGTAAACCTCAAGGCAATTCTGATGCTGGAATAATTAAACCACTAAGATCTTACAGAGAAAAGTGATGAGTTGGCCAGACAGGCACTAACAAAAGCACAGCTCAGGCAACGTGACTGGGATAATTAATATTTTCTCAGACCCTTTTGACAACGAAATCTTGAAAACTATTTGTCGTGGAAGGTTCATTCTTTATCAAAACTACACGAAGAACGGGAAACCCTACTAGTAAAATTACAATGTTAGAAGTTGTGTTATACATTTGGTTGAACGTTGTACCAGTCGTTTTGATGAACAAAACTGTTTTCCCAATACACATATTTTTATAAAGTAAAAACATGAATCTGAATTCAATTGCCGAAAATTGTTTAGAAGATGATAACTATACTAAACATAATAAACATTTTGGTGCACAAATTAATCTTCTACGACTAACACTTTCCGAGAAATAGCTTCTGCTCCTAAACGTATAAATCGTCTGGATTCGAACTCATGTCCATTATCCAAAATCTTCAGACGAACGCTGAACTACACAAGATGTGCAATNTTTTGTTATAAGGACGAACCCTCTAGGATGACTAGTAACCACGATATAGCTCTTGCCTTTAAAAGGTATAAATGTGACTTGAGTTAAATATGTGTACATTATCGAAATCTGAGAAAATCTTAACCACTCCAGTCACGTTGCTTCAGCTTCATTTATGTTGGTGCCTTACCGGATTGTACTCAAAGCTGGGCTTGAGCTCTCTGTTGTTATAATACTTCAATAGCCCAGGGATATCAGAATTTAATTGTGTTCCTGAAAACGTAAAGCCAAGCTAATTTTTGCGTGAATCGCTTCATTTTAACATAAGAAAGAAGTGAAGAAACATCCCAAGGTATATCTGTGTCAAACAAGTTGCAATGAGAGGTCAAAGGTCTCGAAAACTTTTTTTTCAAATATCTCGAAGATGGCTGCATTTAGGAAATATGTTTCATGTGAAATTTAAAGGGCATTAAATTTCACAGTCACAAAAAATGTTCTATACAATTCTCAGTAATTTTAACCGTTTTTTAGAAAAAAGTGCGATGAACAGGGTGCCCTAGCATGTATGTATAATGATTTCCACTCAATCCGAGAGGTACAGTACATGGCGCGTTTTTTATTGTGGCATCCCCAAGAGGCCTAATCAACATAATCCTGTTCCATTAAGTTCGGTTTCTTTTCATGGGAGGGCTGTCGCTGTTTTACTCAGTGCCTTCAAGTTCGGAAAACGGTGAATGAAGCTGTAGAACTTTATAATTGTCAGTTTCTGGCACTGGTGCGTCTTCCAAGGCAAATTGCGTTTCATCAGATGTGTCATTGATGAATTATTCGCCATTGCTGCAGTTATTGACGAATCAACGACCAGATTCCAATTGGAGCACGACTGACCGTGGCAACTGCCGGATTCTGTTGTGGCTATTGCTTTACATTTAGTCCTTAATGGCTCAGGTTTCGCTTTTTCTATCTTCATTATGAATTATGATGTTGTTCAAGAACAAATCAAACGATTGAGAAATCATGTTGTCCAGATTATCCCAAACAATTGTCACTACTGGGGTAGTACGATTTTACGTAAAATTGCGATCTTATATCTTCACGGATAATTTCAACAGACGCCAAAACTACTCGAAGATGTTAATCGTGCATACTTTGGGATTTTGTTCGTACAAGGTATTAGTTAAATTTCATAACCTGTATCTCTAAAGCAAATAATTGTTCTAGACGCACGCTCCACACTGTAATTGTGCCATGAAAATGCGTAGATATAATTCAGTGTTGGTTATAGAAGGATTGTACTACGCTAGAGTGTAGCCACAGAAAAACTATTGTAAATAGTTTGCGAAAAGAAACTGATTTGGGGCATGGTCAAATATAGAAATTTAGACTACATGTCCTTNTATTGGAACCCAATCTTACGGTTGAATAACGTTTATTACTCTTCATTTCTTTTTCAAAATTCAGATGTGTCATTGATGAATTATTCGCCATTGCTGCAGTTATTGACGAATCAACGACCAGATTCCAATTGGAGCACGACTGACCGTGGCAACTGCCGGATTCTGTTGTGGCTATTGCTTTACATTTAGTCCTTAATGGCTCAGGTTTCGCTTTTTCTATCTTCATTGTGATGTTGTTCAACAACAAATCAAACGATTGAGAAATCATGTTGTCCAGATTATCCCCCAAAATTGTCACTGCTGGGGTAGTACGATGTTACGTAAAATTGCGATCTTATATCTTCACGGATAATTTCAACAGACGCCCAAACTACTCGAAGATGTTAATCGTGCATACTTTGGGATTTTTGTTCGTACAAGGTATTAGTTAAATTTCATAACCTGTGTCTCTAAAGCAAATAATTGTTCCAGACGCGCGCTTCACACTGTAATTGTGCCATGAAAATGCGTAGATATAATTCAGTGTTGGTTATAGAAGGATTGTACTACGCTAGAGTATAGCCACAGAAAAACTATTGTAAATAGTTTGCGAAAAGAAACTGATTTGGGGCATGGTCAAATATAGAAATTTAGACTACATGTCCTTGTATTGGAACCCAATCTTACGGTTGAATAACGTTTATTACTCTTCATTTCTTTTTCAAAATAATTTGAGCAAGATTTTCCTAAACATTATTTTTGAATCAGCGTTTTAAATCACCTCGTTAAAGTGTTATATCCAGAAAACNAAATAACAATATGTGCTTTGTTCCAACTCCAAAATTGTTCATTGGCGTCACTTGATGTGTCTCCGTGAGAATGTTTACAAGTTGTGCGTACCAGGAGCTCGAGTAGAAGCAGGATGACCAACTACTGCTGCTAGTTGAGCGCAGGACTCGTTTAGTGCAAGAGGAAGTAAAACACTGGCACGAATCAAAATGAATATGGTTGTGTATATTGTGGTAGCGATCTCTGTTTCTGCTGGTGAGTAACAATAAATAGCTTTAGAAAACCGTATAAAAATTAGGGACCGATTTTATTGTTTTTTCTGTCTTTTGCATGAGATGAAGTAACTAAGTACTTGGTTTTACACTTAAAATATTTTTAATTGTCCTTATATATTGAAACACTGTGGCTCAATTCTATTACTGAACGGGCGAAGTAATACATTTTTGCTTGGGTTGTTATATTGCCTAATACGATTTAAAGATTGTGATCATTATTTTACCAATTAAATATTAGTATATGTTTTTTTTCAAGAAGTCCAGTGGCTTTTGTTTACACAATTAAAACGACAAAAACTACACTTATTGGAGTGCGTGAAACTTCTTCTATAGCATTTTATGGGTATTTTTAAAATTGCTTTCATAGATCATAGATTTTAGGGGTGGCAGGGGTTTTTATTGCAGATATCGGAAAGGGATCAAAACACGAAGCTCTATATAATCAGGGAGATATTTTGTTGGTATTAGTACAGTGCATTATGCTTAAATAATGCTTTTTCATGTATAGGGTGTCCCATAATAGTCTAACGACACTTATGACATAGGCGCAGAGTAATTACGATATCATTTATAGCTTACTATTGGTTCACATAATACGAGTGGGACTATTAACAATGAAAATGTACAGTTATATTCTTGGATATGAACCACAAACCAATGCCACTGTTGTGTGATATTTCTTCAGGGGTCAATTCTTCAATTAGACTTTTTGCTGACGATACAGTTATATATCGAGAGGTGGGCAGTAAGGATAATTGTGATGAATTGCAGGAGTCGCTAGACAAAATACAGGATTGGTGTAATTACCTGGCAGCTAAAACTCAATTCAAA
>KZ872578.1:4478-19629 GCA_003456935.1 Machilis hrabei
GAATCCTGCGTTGTAGGTTGCTGAATATTTAATTAAATATGGTTTATTTTGAAATCGTCAGTTAGCATAGGTAATTGTGATTTATTTGTTACAGTGAAAAGGTGGTCAAATAATATCTCAAATATTTATGAAATATAATTCACACAATTTATGAAACTGTAATAAACATTAAAAAACAAAACAAATTCACATGCTAAGTATTTAAAAATGATTGATAAACACGGTGTGTTTAGTTTTTGTGGTAATTAGTTAGTGTTGTAGAGCTTTAGCAGCAGAGACAATTAGCTCTTGAGCCACCACCGGGATCGAACCTGGCACCTCTTGAACCGACTTGCAAGAGTGGAATCACTACTGCATTAGAAGCTCTGTTTGTTGGTCATTGCCTCACCCTCCGTTTGTGGTAGTGTATACTGCTAGCACATCAAGAAACACTTACTATAGATTATGACATCTGTTAAGCTGATAATGTTGCCATAACACTGGACTAAGCCATATATCGTATGCCCCAAACGTCAGTTGCCATCCTCATGAGCACATTAATAGAAGACATATCAAAATGGAAACAACGGTGTTGTGTATTGTAAAGAGTGGATACAATTTGAAGGGCAAAAATAATGTGAACCCGTGAATGGTTTTGTGCCAACCTACTTGGGATAGTGGTTAGCACAGCGCGCCCTGCATCAAGAGGTTGTGGGTTCGAATCTCGTGTAAGGCATATATGTTTGTGCTGTCTTATATATGTGTGTGTTGTTCATAGAATTAAGTTCACCTTTATTAATCACCATAAATATTGTTCCATCATCCCTAATGACCCATTGTGTGTCGACGTGACGTAAAACACCATATTATCATCCAATGGGTTGAGAGTTTGAAAAGGGTAACTTGTAAAATTTCATTTTTTCCGAGTAAAGTATAGAGAAAACAAAATTTTCCTTGTTTGCGAGTAAAGTAGCGAGAAACTAAAATTGTCCTTTTTTAAGAATAAAGTAACGATAAAACCAAAATTGTCCTAGTTTGCGAGTCAAGTAACGAGAAACCAAAGTTTTCCTTGTTTGCGAGTAAAGTAAAGATTAATTTAAAGAAAAACCACAGTTTGTTGCGATTAAAGCAAAGACAAAAGAAAAATGTAACTTTTATATTTTATAATAGTTAATCCACCATCCTGCTTTGTCTATCATTTGATATAAGCGTCGAGCCATGGACCTAACAAGGGAAGCACACAAATCTCTATCACGTCGTAAATCGTGCCATACAGAGTAAGCATGTGCAAAGATATTCTCTCTACTTCTTTCCTGAGCTGGCCTCCACCTTTCAACTATTAAACCCCACAAGTTCTCTGTAGGGTTAACGTCTGGAGATTTAGGAGGTCAGTTGATAGGTTGCACTTCAGGATGTTCGGCGAACCACGCACAAGATACTCGCGATGTGTGAACGGCGCTGTTGTCTTGGACCAAATTGATGATTGGCATGTCCTCAGCAGAATACATTGATCGCACGCTGGGGATCAGGACTTGCTCCAACACACTTACATACTCTGCTGAGCTAATTCTCGTTGAGACTTCCACGAGTTCCCCAACACATGCAGAAGTCATCCATCCCCAAAAGGCAACGCTGATCCTACCACTCCTCTCATTATGAAGGGCGTATTTGGGGTCCAAACTGGTCTCCAAACCAACCACCGTCCGTCGTCTGCGGAGCAAAACACTCGCTCAACCGTCCAAACAGTCAAGTCCCATTCTTCCTGTGGCACAACCAGGTTATGAAGTCCGAATTCTACTCTTATTTCACGATGATGTTTTTTTAAAACGATTTTCCTCGTCGGTTTGTTGCAGTGTATACCTTGTGCGTGAAGTCGTCTCCTGACCGTCTTGGGATGAATGTCCAGTCTAACGGTGTTTACGACAGAGGACGAGGGCTGAAAGGGTTTTTGTCCATTGTCTGTGCTGTGACAACGTCCTGGGTTTCAGTTGTTTTCCGCACTCCATGATTTCCTTCCTATGGTCCTCCAAACCATCTTCTCCATTGACCTGAAACCTCCTGATCCAGTGCCTAACAGCCTTTCAGTGCAATATAGATCCTTAACTATATCTGGGACAGAACGACCACACTCGAACATACCAACGATGGGACCCCGCCTTGAAACTGGAATATTAGCTGGCATTATTTATCGATGTCCGAACGACAAGTAGAATCTCAGCCAATAATACAGTATTTGCACGTGAAGTTGTGTATAACAGAGTGACCGGAATGTTTAGAAAGAATACGGGTTTGTTCANGAGTATATTGACCTGTTGTTTGGTGACAATGTTTTTTTTAACAATGGAACGATTATGACTAACTAACAAGGGTAGGTATGACATGGCATCTGGTCCATTTTGCGAACATCGATAGCTTAGATAACACAGTGTAAAATGCACATATATTTAAATCTAGATACACTTTTGTTTGGGAGAAAATCACTAACACCGATATAAGCAATACGTATATAGCCAAAATATAAAGCGAATTCTAAGCGAGATTGTGGTGTAGTAGTTAGGACTCTCGCTCATTGACATGCCTGACCCGTGTTCAAGGTTGGTCCAAGACTTCACTTGTTATTTTTTTATTTGAAATGCTATAAATTGCAGTCGAAAATGTGCAAATCAATGATTTCTCTCCTTTATTACAAATATTTAGGAATACATTTATATTTTCTTAATACAGTGAATAAATTGGTATTTTCTTAATGCAGTGAATAAATTGGTATTTTAAAATTTAGTGTATTCGGAAAATGCAACTTCATCCTCCTTTTTTAAGGAAACACAAACTGATTTATGCATTTCCAATGCTAATAATAGCATCTGACAAAGAAAAAAATATTTAGAATGTAATGAAAGGGTCATTCCATGTCAAATCAACACAGCTCACAACCCGACCTCCTCGGATTTTGATGAAATTTGGTGACCTTATTGGGTCTTATAAGAAACAAATTCCACTATTTTTTTTTTTATTGTAGCTCTATTATTTTCAGAGCTACAGCCGTTTGAAAAAGTGAAAAATGTGCAAAAATGAACTTACGGGCACCTACAGATTTGGCCATAAATCTGNAAAAAAAAATAGTGGAATTTGTTTCTCATAAGACCCAATAAGGTCACCAAATTTCATCAAAATCGGAGAAGGTCAGGTTGAAAATGGTACCTTAGTGTGTTGATTTCATATGGAATGACTCGAAAAGCGTTTTGTGCAATTTACTTTTGCAAGAAAATTAACCAGTGGTATTTTGATACATTAATGTTTACGTTTATTTATTTCATCCGTAAATGAAACAAACAAAACAATACAAAGTGAAGCCCTGAACCCGGCACATCACTGAGCCACCATCTCGCTTGAAATGGATCACCCAGGAGCTTATAATCGTTAGTTGAATGGTGTGTGGGGATTGAAGGGGTCGTGAAGGATGAGCTTAGACGTATAGGCTCACTAGTCAGCTACTGCTTTTCGCGGACAGTAACATTAAAGTCCCACACTGTACCAGTGCAGAAAAGTAACAGCCAAGCCCAATAGCGTGGCGCAGAAGATAAGGCTTTGGACTACTAATTTGAAGGTCGTGGGACCACACCCCGACAATTCAATACATATTATTGATATTTGTCAAACAGTACTTTTATCATTACGACGAAACAGATGTATACATCGAATGCTGTGCTTGAAATATGTCCTTCTAATGAAACAATCGTAATTTGGACTCGCAAAATAATAATTTCAGTTTCTTGTCATTATGTGTTCATACGATATACAGAAAATCGTTATACATATATATATATATATATTGTCACGGTTATTTTTTACTTTTTAGCGAAATTTTATGCTTCTTTTAATTTTTGCTCTTTTATCGTGAATTTAAATAATCGTATAACAATTTCTCTCTATCCGAGCTACCTCTGTCCACGAATATTTGCTATTATTTATTAAAAGCTCATTAACCAAAAAACCTGCGACTATATTTTCGTCTTAGAGGGCANNCANNATCANATTTGAATGCGGCGAGCACTTCTAGGGCAAGCCAGAAGTAACCGTTGTTTGTTCCTTTTTCAAGCCCACAATTAATTAAAAATTTTCGTTAATTATTTGAGCAGTGTTGTGACAATGTATATACAAATTCTTTTCGTCTTTGGTCGTGCGTCATCTTCTCCATTGGAGATTACAATTGTGACTTGTTATGGAAACCATACGTAATATATTTCAAGTACCTTACATTCTGCAATATTGTTATGAAATCACTCCTAAGGGCATTTGTTAATTGACCGTTAAAGTCTTCATTCATGAAGGTTTATTCATGCACTAATTCTTCCCCTGATTGCTCAATAGCCGTAGATGGACCCTGTAGTCATTCCATTTTGCTAAACGTTGGCTCAAAATATTCACAGAATTTACAATTAAAGTGTCACAAACAGACAAGCGTCCTCGACGTCAGTAAAGGATCGACTAACCCTCGTGGCATTCAAACGCGATCCAATGCCGGCTAATGAACACTATTTCAACATTTTCTCCTACATTACATTTTTTTTATTATAATTATTGTAACACTCATTTTTGCAACAGACTGTATTTCACGCACTGTGCAGCATTCGAAGTGTACATATATTTCGTCGTAATGACAAAAGTACTGTTTGGCATATCAATAATATATATAGATATGTCGGGGCGCGAACCCACAATTTTCAGATTTGTAGTCCAAAGCCTTATCCACTGCACCACTCCGTTCGGATTGGATATTAGTTTTCTGGAGTATTACTAAGGTGACGTGCTAAAATTCTCACCTCGATTTCTCGTAAACAGTTGAGAAGCGCATCGCCTCCGATTGGCATTTCTTACATCTATACTATTACTATATTTCTGCATAATTTCGGCAAAATCGGTGACCCGAAGGGTACGCGTTTCCCTTGTGAGTCAACGTTGCAGCCTGAAGGCATTCCAGCGTCCAGAGGAGCATTGGTACACCTTAGCTGTCACTAACTGGTAACCGTCGGCTTCCTAGAGAGTCATAGTTACGAGAAAAACACCATCCTGGATGTCCTTCATCATCAACAGGACGTCAGACAACAAAGAAGAGAGAATATTAAGACCTTACTTATTATTTTTTCTAAAAGCTGATAAAATAAGTTTATATTTTCTTTTTACTAGAAATATTGAAGTACTAACTTCGAAGTGTAAATTGATGTGTAAAGAGAACAATATAGACCTAAACTTTTATTACGTAGTGACTGTTCAGAGTGTTTTGAATATTGAAATTACATTCTATACGTCCTACCTCTGTCCACGCTTGAGTTTTAACTTTTAAATTAATTTTCTATTAAATGAAAATTCGCTCTATAATAAACCACGATTACAACTCCGTGGTAGGAAGTATTCAATATCATAATTGGATGCTGCGGGCAATCCTGCCACATGATGAAGTGGTCGTAGGNCTTCCCTACTTTTCACCTTATTGGGAAATCAAGTTTTCTATTTAAAAAAAACGTAGTTGTGACAATATATATATATATTTCGACCGACTATTTTTCTCTTTTGTTGTCAAGTCTGTGAAGTTTTGCCTTTTTGTTCTTTTTTCTATAATGAGGTTTTCATTTTAAGTTTCCTGCAAGTTAGATTACCCGCTGGGCAGACGCGACCAACTAGGGATTTATTATATAAATTGTGATAGGTTAGAGATCAGTCTGCTGCACAATATAAGTGTCATCGTGTGTTGCTGTGGAATAGTTATTCTTGTTATTTGCTTCTTAGTGACGTTTAAGTACGGAATAAGTAGTTATTCGAATCATGTTTGCGGCCATTAGGGCTTGTATTTCTATTTAGATTTAGTATTAATGGAAGTGGGTCAATCCGGCTAGCTTGGTATAGGAGTAGTCGTCAATTTTAACGGAATGTTGTTATGGGCAGTTGACCATATGAATTGGCTGATACTGCGTTACTCAAGAATAGTACTCTGACTTGATTATATCTGGAGAAAAGTGGTTTCCTTGTCCTTTGCTTGACGTTGCACTAGTAATCCNGGTATTCATAGTTTACCAATAGTTAAAAGGGTTCTCTTTCATGTGAAGAATTTCACATTCAGGCAAGACCGTCGGCATCTTCCGAAAAGAACGTCAAAAGTCATAAGCGATCGATGTAAAAACGCCTGCCATCACTTATTTCCAAGAAGTTCCAAATTGAAAACATATATAACGTGGTGATGCGGATGGCGCCTATATTAGACCATCGCAGTCAAAGCCTTGTTTGTAACCAAAGCATACAACCATATTTGTATAGCAGCCTATGTATACTATGACGTCATGAGTGAATTTTAACGAAGTCGTATTTTCTCTAAATTCCAAAGACTGTTTCGACATTTGCCGTTGAAATAACCATGCAGTTTCTTAGATCTATATAAAAATAATTGTAAATCTATATACACATTAGTAATTTCGTAATCCTTCCTAATACTGTTCGTTACAATTTATTTAACACCTTTCTTGTTAATTTCCTTAGAAGTTAAACTAAAAATTAACTGGAAGGAAAANTGTTAAATAAACTGTTTGGTAAAGTGATTTATATGATAATTGAAAGCAAAGTGTACCAAACTGTGAGTCATGTAGAATTAAAATATGTATAAATGATTCAAAGTCACTTTTTTGGGGCTGTTTATAAAAATGTTATGAAGTGTTACAGAAAAGTGTTAAAGTGATTATTATCATACTTGTTAAGTGAAAAATAAGGGCATTTGTTGAAAAAGTGGTTGTGAAAAGTTTTGCGAACCTTTTGGGTAAAACACTTATGAAAGCTGTTAATAAAAACGTAAGGTAAAACTGTTTGGAAAAATGTAAGAGAAAACTTTAGGTAAAGTTATAGGAAATATATGAAAGATCGTGATAGTGACACTGGAAGGAAAGTGTTATACTAACCTTTGAAAATAATATAAATTGGTCTTTCAATACAATTTAATGGGAACTAATAAAAAACATTGAATAGAAGTGTTAGCGAAAATAGTAGAATATACTTACAAAAGTGTTAGAGTGACTGTTTGAAAAAGTGTAAAGTAGCTGTTAGGGATAGATACATATTCATATAATAGTTGCAAAGTTGCAAATGGTCTTTTTACCGAGACGTCTCACTTGCCTAGAAATCGAATATATGCTTCTGGTTTCGAATGCACGATNCTTAGATTAAAAACAATTAGAGTTGATTGATTTACTGAACTTTTGTTAATTTGTAGTGCAAAATGAAATTATCTACATCATACAAATTATGATGTATCGGCCACACTCATAGAACGGGTAAAATCCTCTTGATTCGAACCCATCACTCTCAAATTTTAATCAATAAAAATGGATTGATCTAATCAACTTTTTTTCTTTCTAAAAATCAACTATGTACGACATATTTTATAATTAAATCATGAATGGAGTTACTTAAAAATCAACATTCTGAAAGGAGGTATCAGGGTGACATTTTGAAAGACACTTGGCAAAAACCAATGGTCATGGTACACCTTCGTAATACATTATGATGTGACCAATACTAATGTCAGCCAATAAATGCATACCAACGGAATTATTTGACTAATTTGTATTGGATTATCGTTGGCATGCAAAGATTCGTGAAATGAGATTGAGTAATCAGCAACCATTCAAGTAATCTTTTTTAAAATAGGCCAGATTAATATTTTACGTTGTTAGTCATGGTGAGCAAGGTTTATCATATTTTTATAAGAACTTAATATTCCAGATAACGAAATGTATTACTGATCCAGTTACTCAAAACCAGACACCCGGATTTAGGACTATTATTATTTCGCGTTTTAAGAAGGGAGAGATAAGTTTCGGATATCAAATAAAATAATGTGTTTAAAAACCTCTCGATTAAAGCCAACAATGTGTTTCTATAATTATTTACAGACATTTCCACATGTTACATATGTAAGTTATTAAAGAATTGGACTGACCAATTTAAGTGAAATATTATATACCTCTTTAAAAGCAGCCTTTTCTATACCATGATATTTTTTTAGTCGCACGTGGCCAAACATCTTAATTTCAGCAATGGAAACTGTTCAAGTGTTTCAATGTTTATAATGTATGTATACTTTATTAATGGTTACTAGCGTAGACCTATGAAAATTACGGTTAATTTGAGTTTGTTGGTAGTTGGTAAAGTTCTATTCGTTTCAGAGAAAGTGTGAAACAATCCAATTCAAATTTTAGTTTAATGTACCAACCTTTTTCACATTTATCACAGCTATTTTTTTCTAGACTTGGCTACATACTCTAACCTTTAACCATATAAAGTGAAAGTGTATAAGCACCAATGGGTTGTATTTGATCTCGGGACTCTAATAGTTTTTCTTGATTTTTTTTAATGTGACACTATTAACCTTCATGGTTTGATCGTGAAGGAGCGCATGTAGGTTTAATTTGATGTAAAATAACTTATTTGGGGTTTCCAAATCCCCTTAGTACGAATTTTTGTGGTAAAATCATTTAACTTTGAATATGAACAAATACGTTTAATTTATATTAATTTTGAATTCAGAAACATCCAGAATTCCTAATTTCTTGCAATGTCCCCTAGGAAGAGCACTTTCCTTCGTTACCTCAAAAACTTTATAGTTTAGTTTGGAAAATACTAAATCTATGGTGAAGTTAGATAATTCAGTAATACCAGACGGTATATTACTAATAGTAAAATTAATTTGGACAAAATAAGATACGAGACACAGGAAGAGATATTAAATTACTGTAGTCAAACGTCTAGATCGAAATGTTAAAAGGTAATATAATGAGACACTGACTTTGCGTGTGAAAGGTTAAACCTGAAAATGCACGTGAAAACAAAGAATCATACAAAATCAGATTACAGCTTTTCATGCCATACGCAAAATACATTCATGTCTCCAATATCTGTGAATTGGTTAAACAGTTTTGATCTGCATCAACGAAGTNAATGATTCATAATGAATACACATCNTAACTAGCATGCATAACAAATGTTTGCCAAGATCACATTTTAAGACTGGGTCAGCGTCTTACAGATCGAGCTATCGGGTACAAACCGAGTCATTGAGCCCTAAACCTTGTCACCGGATTAGTATGCCATACCTGATGATAAAATGATACTCAGATGACCCTGTGACTCGTTCCATCTCTGATGAGTACAGGTACGTTTAATTTGACGTAAAACACAAATTGGGAGACACCAAAAGTGTCTGAGTACAATTGTCCATTGACCAAGCTCGAATTTACTTATTTATTTTAAGTTTAGTATCGTCGATACGTGTAATTTGATGTTAAACGTGAATTCAAAAACCCCAGAATTGCTATGTGCCATGTCTGTAACTATTACTCGAATTAATAACTTTTGTAAATCTGACGGCATGGTTTTATTATCGCCCACATAATTGACCCTTTTAGGAGTACAAATATGTTTAATTACACGTCAAGTAGGAGTTTGGAGACACCTAAAATCCCGAATTTAAATGTGTATAAATCTAACTTAAATTTGAAGTTTCTTGTATATTTGAAAACAGAGTTTTACCTATAATGAGTTCACGTACGTTTAAATTAGATTAAATCTGATTTTGGGAACTACAAAACCATGGTCTACAATTTTTACAGTCGAAATAAAATTTAGTTTCGTGAATTCACAAGAAAGGAACAAAGGTACGTAAATTGCAAATTTCTCCGGTCTGAACGATCCCTAAAACCCCCGAATATAGATGTTCGTCTCTTAATTCTTCTTGAAAGTCCTTGTTGTAAATTTACCTGCATGAATTCAAATGAATAGAACAAAGGTACGAAAATTCCACCATTTAACTAGGACTCAACGACGCCGAAAACTCAGAGTAAAGTTTTCAAATCTGAATAGTTCCAAAATGTATTTGTTGTAAATTTATGTACATGAATTCACATGTAATATTTTCGAAAACCCCAGTGTACACATTTTCAACTCTTTACTTTAACAGGAAGTCCTTGTTGTAAAAGTAGCTACATGGATTCACATGAAAGGAGTGAAGGTACACATATTTCGCTATTTTCCTCGGACTCAGAAACCTCGATAACCCACAAGTACTAATTTTCAGCTCTTAACTCCTACGGGAAATCCCTGTTGTAAATTTTGCTACATGCATTTACACCAAAGGAGAAAAGTTACGTAAATTTTACTATATTCCTCGGACTCAGCAACCATAATAAGAACAACAAAAAATACATATTTTCAGCTCTTAACTCCTACGGGAAGTCTCTGTCGTAAATTGTGCTACACGGATTCACATGAAAGGAGTAAATGTAAGTAAATTTTCCTATTTTCCAGGACTCAAAGACCCCGAAAACCCCCGAGTACAAACTTTCATCTCTTAAATCATACGGGAAGTCCCTGTTGTAAATTTTGCTACATGGATTCACATGAAAAAAGTAAAAGCACGCAAATTTCGCTATTTTTACTGGACTCAGAGACCCCCCAAAACCCCGAGTATAAACTTTCAACTCTTAATTTCTTCGGGAAATCACTGTTGTAAATTTTGCTACATGGATTCACAAGAAAGGACTAAAGATACGTAAATTTCGCAATTTTTCCCGGTCTCAGTGACCCCCAAAAAACCTCAAGTACAAATTTTCAGCTCTTAAAACGGACATTTTGAAATTATATATATTTATTTTATGTGTACGTTACATCTTAAAAAAAAGCATAATTTTATCTACAATCCCATTTTAGGCTACTATTTAATTGGTTATGGAAAGTCTTAAATTCAGCTAAGAATTTACAGGGAGACGTAGTTGAAAACGAAATGTGTGGCAATCCTGGTGCATGTCTCCGCCCTTCAACCATCTATGTTACACATAATTTGAGCTCCCGTTAACAGCTTTGCTTTGAACAGTAGCTCATTAAAATGACAAGCTGACTTAAGGTAAATATGGAACTGAGGTGCTGTGCTGGTCTACCATTTAAATTTGCAAAAGGACTCTGTTTTAAACGTACTATATTTTTTTGCAGGAGTGTACGTTAGAATTTTAAAAAAATCAAAATAATTTATATGTGATAACTGGGTATGTTAATGAGTTCACCAAGACAGGTAGACGAGTAGTTAGGGGTTGGTTAAATTCAATGGAAGTGTTAACAGCAAAATTTAAACAAATTGATCTCAAAAGTGTAATGTGCATACGGTGACAGACATAGAAGCTGATCTTTCTCACAATAATATTTTGAAGAGATTAACGACACAGTATGACACACGATACTCTTTAGAAATAGTTTTATGGTAATACTGAGATTTAATGATAAGTTAAAATCTTGTCCATTTGTTTATATCTCCTTTATATATATATTTTAGTACGTTACAAATATGTGTTTATCAGCTTCGAAGCAGTTTAAGTGAAGTATGCAGCAGACAGAAACACCAAATCTATTTGAATCACAACATGTTGTTTTTCATCAACTTCTTCTGGAACTAACAGAACAGTCATACATTTTTAGTTACCTTTATCTTAACAAGTATAAGTTATTTTCATTTTATAACGTAAAGATTAAAATAACATTTTTCTTATTATCTATCCGTACAATAATAACATTAAAAGNTGTGTGCTTTTTAATCAGTCATTGCGACGTGTGTATATATCTCAAGTAAGTGTTACGTATTTCAAGCAACTATTTATACTGATATTGTTGTATCTTTTTAATATTGGAACGTATACTTAATTTAATTTTTGTAACACTTATATTTACAAAAAAACAAAAAAAGAAATAAATGCCTACATGTTCATAGGTAATTTCACGTCTAATTAAAAGATGACACGCTATTTTAAGTGTTAAATACCGAGGCCAGGCTTCATTTCTTAGTTTACAGCTAAACATAGGACACACCAATAGTGAATATTGATACTCATGAGGTATACGATAGTGTCAGCGGATACTGTAAACAAGTCTCTCTAGTGCACAAACACAATATGTAGTCAAATGACAACACCATAATCTAGTGTCTCCTTCTTATATATTTATAAAAATCACTTACGTGTAGCTCAGTACTGGAGCCTTGATGTACTGAGGCAAATCTTCAAAGAACTTCCTGAATTCTTCAAACTCAGAATCAGCCATCTTCTTTTACCCCAAACGTGCACTCGCTTTTCAGTTGTACCGCGCAGATATTGATTACTAGAGTTCGCGGGTGAGCCTATGGTTTGTCTCTGTAGCCAGGAGAATGAAACAGCAACTATTGATCAAGTCTCAGCAGACGTAACCAGACGAAGAGTAAAAAGTCGAATGATTTTAATGATTTTGCTCAGTTTCTTTAATCTACTACAAAATAGTGTCCTTAAATATGTTCGTAAAACGCATTGTTCAATCATTGGTCATTACATGTTTTCTTTACGGGTTAAAATAAATGTTGATTTAAGTTTGAGGTACAACGCAGATTTGTTTTAGTGTCTAGGGTGATAAACATAAGCTTCTCCTTGAAAAGTGTTTTAAAAATAACGAAAATTGACCTAACGGCGTACAAAAGAGCTGCATAGTAGTCCAAACTCTATCCGTAAAAGATGTAGAGATGAACAAAAATTATCGAGGTACTTGCTTATTTTCCAAATATTAAAAACAATGACAACAAAATGTGTCTCGCTGTGCTATTTAGGCCAAAGAACATAATTTTTTTTTTAATTTTGACAAAAGATATTCATTTGGTCAATAACTTGAGTTCCTCCTCCAGCTCGTTTTCGCAAGGAGAGGAGACATAGAACATGTCCTTGGTCTATAACCAAAACTTTAGTTGGTATATGTCTGTAACGCAACACTGTTGCAATAACTGTCTGAGATGGACGAAACCAGATACTAAACTTGCCTTCCTTCACGTTTAACAAGCAACAGATATGAAAAAGAATGAAAAGACAATTGCCACCATTGAAATTTGCAAAGCAAATTAGGTTTAAATTTGATCAAATTCGAGCAAAGGGTTTATTTTCTCCTTGGTATAAAGAGGGAAAGAGAGTAGAGCGTAATGATACTCGTCGTTTTTATAGAAAGCATACAATCCTAAGTCAAAAATAATAAAAAAAAAAGCTGGTGAAATTGGCGTACAGCGAAGTGAGAGATTGTGGGAGAATTTCCTCTATGAATTAATATTGTACTTTCAGGGAGTTACAATCATTATTTTAAAATAGTTAAAACAAAGAACTTCTGTGTGCAAGCCACGCCAATACAATTTTCGATTTCTGTATTTTCACTAATACTTGTTAACATATAAATAATGAATACGTTTGTTGAACGACAAGAATTTTTTTTTTTTTATTTTGTGCATTTACATGTATTTCTTTTATTTAAGTGATTATTTCCTATTATGGGTTAGAATTATACTTGTTTATTTAGTCATGAAAATATTACGCAAATGACAAAACAGCACACCCAGTGATACTTTAAAAGGACAATTTCTCCAATTGTACAATTTCTCAAATAAAGGGTATTTAATTTACAAATACTAAAACACTTGATGAGAGAAAGGAAACCACTGTCGCTACACAGTTTGTCTCAATTTTTGAAGCTGAAGTGCTTAAGAAAATCTTAAAATGTTAGAGATTTGTTTCTTTTAATCTTTTTTTACTTCTTTTTTCAATATATACAAATATCCTAACACATTCAAATTCGCTGGCAAGAGAAAATGATTACGTGAATAGAATACGTCGTGATAACTTTCCTAAATATTATTTGATTCTTTTCAGCTCTTCATATTTCTACAGCGTATGAATACAATGAGCAAAATAAAAAAGCTCCATAAGTTATATTGATCTTTAATAAACAATTGCTCTCTGTTGAAATGTATTTGTAGTTAAGGAAGAGGCACACATGTTAGATACAAACAAGGAAAACGTGTATTTAAAGCTCGCCTATTTTCAAATTTCAGTAGCAACACACTGTATAAAAATAATAGTTCAGTTCAGTTTTTATTATATCGTGTGTCACTGATTTGTTTGACAGGATACACGACCACAAATAATTGCTTTCGTTAAAAGTGACCTTTCATTTCGAAACATTAGTAGCAATAAAACTGAATAACAGGGCAAAATAAATTATCCTTGACATTATTCTTACGATGTCTATAAACTACCGAAAAAGAGTACAGTCTGGAAGAGGGATGTTCGTTAAGATTGGTATTATTTTAGTATTCGTCCTTAGGACAGAGTACACAACTCTTTCGGTTACTGAAAACTGTTATCTGGTATTTTGAAAACTATTCTGCAACACAAGTTTTACAATTTGAAATGACAAATGGGTTGACTGATGCTCCTGTTTAAATCTATAAACATATTGCTGTTTACAAATTAGAGTTGAACATGACTGCTTTCAAGGTGCAGTATTAAAGACACATGCTTATGATTTCGACAGGTTTAATTTTATTTAGTGCATGTGGTCATATGAGTTGTTCTGAGAACAACTAGCTATTTAACTGACAACTGAAGCGCAAAAACGTCGTAGAAGAAAATTATTTACTTAGTACTTAAAAGTCAATTCAAAGTTAGTTTTTGCATGAAAGTGCAACACATCTTGCATGTTAAATTTGGAGAACGTTTAGTGTAATATTTAATTCTTATTGTAGCAATGCTCACCATTTAGGCATTATTTCGCCTACATATATCGAACACATTTTTATCGTCATACAGTTCTGATGACCTTGTAACAGCTCTTGACCTCTTTAAAGAGATCTAGCTGTCTTCTTGTGAAAGTGTTCAGAAAACGTAAAGATTGACCATGTGCCCTAATTCTAGACTATCATTTCGCCGTGACAGATTTTGGTTACCTTTGCATTGGCTTTTGAAACCACTGACCGACTAACTCTGTTTACAAAATCACTTTGTTAAACAAGTGTCGAGAAAATAAATGTTTCACATGATTGTCATTTGTTTTTGTCACAGATAGAATATTAATATTCTACGCTTTTCCCATAGATGCTGCATTAATTTGGCTAGGAGACAGCAGAAATAGAAAATCTTTAAAAGATATACTTTCACCAATTGTTGAGCATATTGTTTTCTTTTTGGATTCTTTTCTTCATCTGTAATGACTTTTCTGACATGTTCTTATAAAATTAGATTTATTTAAAAAAATGTTATATATTTATTTTTGTATATATATTGTCAGCAATAAAAAATAATATATT
>KZ872579.1:23119-33125 GCA_003456935.1 Machilis hrabei
GAATCATAAAGATCGTAGTTAGGACACAGAAGATGGGAAAGGCTCTCAGGTTGAGAAATCTGTGTTTCTGTAAGAAAAAGAATGTGAGGTTTACGACTTTGTAGATGATGGTGAACTGAATTCAAGTTTGATTTCAGTCCACGAATGTTGCAGAACTGGATGGAAAATCTGCTATTATTATAACCTTGNGGGGTTAGTTGAGACACAGTTGAACGTGATACTTTGTTTGTACTTCACAAGGAACATAGCCTGTTGTTCAATTTCTTTTTAGTTTAATACGGGTACATTAAATATGTTATTAAATTATTTTACATTAACTTGACAGTGTCGCCGGTCCCTGTAGCCTAGTGGTTAGCCACTTGGTTTTGCGCCGGAGGTCCCAGGTTCGATTCCTGGCTAAGGCTGGGTGTTATTTACTGTCTCGATGAAAATTGTACATCATCACATTCATAAAAATAGTGAGTACTGGATATGTAAACCGACTCGAATGACCCGTGTGTGTCGAGTAGCCGTAAAACCTCACATCATCATCATTGACAGTGTCTGTCGATCTGTTTGTTTGTCTGTCATGCTTCAACGAAGTAGAGCAATTCTTTTAGGAATTTTTGAAGAAAAATTGGCAATCTATGTAATTTTCGGATGCTGATTCTGAATTAGGGGTCAATAACACTAAAAAGCATTAAATAAAACTAAATATAAAAATATATTTTTTAAAGAAAAATGCTTTTATATATTAACTGAAGACAGTGCACTAAAAGGTTTAAAATAAAGTAAACGTAAAATAATACAATTAATACTTGTATATTGACTAAGTAACAGCCAACTAGAAAGTGGAAACTTTGTAGTGGGCTATTGGTTGTCCAATATGAAATTGTATTTTATTTTAAACCTTTAAGTGCAATGTTTTCAGTTAATAACGTCACTATAAATTACGCATTTCACTTATTACGTTCGTTTTTAAAGTATATTCAAATGTAGGTAAAATAAAAGATTGTCTTTTATACTTTTACTTACAATGAGTTAAAACACTCTATTAACACGCAGCATTTTGTTTCATTTTTTAGGATGCCGAGAATTCGAATACGTCGCTCTGAACGTGGAACAGAGCAATCCGTGATGGAGGCGGCTGCAAAAGAAGTTGTAGAAGCTGGCCAGTCAGTGAGGAAATCGGCTAAAAAGCACGGCATTTGCCACAGGTTTTTTTCACAGGTTTGTGAAAAAACTAAAAAATGAAGAGCCCACCACAGGACACAAGCCACATAATAAAGTGTTTGACTCCAAGCAAGAATCAATTTTGAAAGACTATATTTTAGGGGCAGCAGATTTATATTATGGACTCACCACTAAGGTCGTTTACCAGTGTGCAGTTGCTTACAACCTCAAATTTCCTAATAGCAGGGCGGAAAAAGAAATGGCAGGATGTGATTTGTTAGGTGCTTTTTTGGAAAATAAATCCAACTCTTTCTTTACGCAAACCAGATTCAACTAGTCTTGGGAGGGCTATCAGTTTTAACAAACATAATGTAGACACGTTTTTTTAATAATCTATCAAAAGTCTATGACAGGTACAACTTTGAGCCACAAAAGATCTTTGACGTTGATGAGACGGGTGTAGCAACTGTACAAACTCATTCTAAAATAGTTGCAGAAAAGGGCAAAAAGCAAGTAGGAGCAGTTACTTCAAGTGAACGTGGCACTCTTGTTACTATTTGTGTTGCAGTTAGTGCTACAGGAAATTCAATTCCGCCTCTTTTTATTTTTCCTAGAAAAAATTGTCACGACCACTTCAATAGAGATGGACCTCCTGGGTGTATTGGTGCAGCAAATGGGTCCGGTTGGACACAAGCAGAAGAATTCCTGTTGTTTNNTAAACATTTTGTTATACATGTGAAGCCCTGCAGAAAGAAACCTGTCCTGTTACTTCTGGCTAACCATGAAAGCCATCTTTATNTCCCTAATATTAATTTCTGTAAAGATAATGGCATTATTCTTCTATAATTTCCACCACACTGTTCCCATCGTTTGCAGTCATTGGATGTCAGTGTAAACGGTCCATTGAAACGCTATGTAAGCATGGACATGGATTCTTGGATGAAAAATCACCCTGGAATACGAGTGACAATTTATAATATTCCTGAAATTGCCCGCTCTGCTTTGCCACAAGCTCTGACACCTACAAACATTATGTCAGGCTTAAAAAAAACTGGAGTATGGCTCTTCAACATAAATGTTTTTCAAAACAGCGATTTTGCTCCTGCTAGTATCACAGACGTGCAAACTCCAGAAGAATACGAAACTACATCTGCAGCATCTGACTCTAAGTCTATAGTGTCCGACTCAAATCCTACACCATATGTGGCTTCTTTCTCGGCGCATACACTCAGAGAGGCAGGTCTAGCAATCAAGCAAGCTGTTCCTTCTCTATGCCACCCACATCAACAGCATTCTCTCCAACTATGGTTCGACCTTTGCCAAAAGCAAAACCATTAGAAAAGAAAATTGGTGAAAGGAAAAAAGGAAAAAGTGCAATTCTTACGGACACGCCAGAAAATAAAAGCTATAGAAGATTTAGCTGAACGCAAAAATAGTAAGGTCTCTAAAAATTTAGTCTTCGTTAAAAAGGGGCAGAAGAAAAAGGTAACTTATTCCTCAGACGAAGAAGAAGATTGTTTTTGTTTAGTGTGTTTGGACAGTTTCAGCAACAGTCGCAGTCGAGAAACATTTTAATAGTGCCACAAATGCATGTCTGAATAAACAGGACATAGACCTACTGTGTTTTTCCATATATATGCCTACTCATTATTACTATTTTAGTGTCGCTACTATAAACATATATTTCAACTTGCATTTTGTTTTCATCTACTTTAATTCGAATTTGATAAGTTGTGTATTGACTTAACACTTGCTACTTTTTGAATTAATACAATTATCAAAAATAATGCATTGAATTTCATTGTTACAATTGACCCTTGCTTGTGTTACAATTGGCCCTGTTGGTGGGGTCAAATGTAACAAGTGCAACCTTAACAAAAAATATTCTTCACGGTCTCATTTTTGGTGCAATAAAGTCTGTATAGTGGTTAAAATATACAAAAAGGTACATTTTACAACATATGTAATTGCAAAGAGTATACATATTTTTTTGTATTAGCTGTGAAGGGTTTAGTGAAAAATGTTACAATTGACCCCAGTCTCCTACTATTGCAACATGAAGAGCGTATATTTGTATAAACATTCAAAAGACTCGCCATTATCAGAGTACTATTGTTCATGTACTGTTTTAATGATTTGTGGTCGACTTCAACAGAAATATCAGTAGAATAATAGAGTACAGGTGGTCGTGTGCTAAAGTCTCGGACAAAAGTGAATATTTAAACTACGTGATTTTAGTGCTTCGATAATGGGTTGCGTGATATGGGCATTATTGCGTACAATTGAGTATGACGATTGTTTCATACTCACGGTACGCATACCATGGGCGTGAAAGACAAGATAATGTAGATGTAAGTTCTTTTTCTGCAGAGTATCCAATCAACCGCATGTTCTTTACAATCGTGTATTATGGGACACGAACTCTGTCTGTGTTAGTTAAAAAGGTTTTCTTGTTAGATTTACAAAATATGGTCAGTGACTTTAGACATATCAATACAAGTATTTTTTCACAGAGAATTGAACATATATGAGTAACATAGAGTTGATATGTATTAAATGCAATTGCACTACTCACGTGATGACTGCAAACAGCATCAACAGTATAACAAGTTGTTTACCTTTATAGACGCTGAAGCAGTATTTTCTTTATATGTTAATAAACCATTAAGTATAAACACACCTTTTGTTGGTATATTTTCATGTTCTCTTAGAGTTAAAAGGGAATTACGTATGTCGGCGAATATATCTAGGTTTTCCAAATACATCGGTCAGAGAGGATAGAGGGTTCTCATGTCTAGAGCTATGTTTCGCGTGACAAAGAGTGTACTAAACACTTGAGAACTTATTTATGTGTTGATATTCAAATAGCAGGTAATTGTATGAGTTGTCATAGCAACAGAGATGAGTGTATGTATGCTATTTGTGTGTTTTTCCTGACGCTGGCAGTAGTTGGTATATACTATTACAGAGTGGTGGAATATTTCATACTTTTCTAGAAGCAGGACAGGCCCACAAGGAATTAAATCCGCGTGCTTCAACTAGCCAGTTCAACAGTAGTCACTAAGATACATTCCGTGCTAATTAGGGAGCTACAATGGGAGCACTACGAAGAATTTGTTCAAACATGTTCTTCACACAGGCGAGGAATATATTCTTGCAGCTACGGGAAAGCGACTACAAGATAGTTCCGTGCGATTCCTCTAGTTTTTTAGGTAACATTTCACTGAGGCAAAGAAACACCTAAGCCATGCGTATTGAGTTCGAAGAGGGCGGAACATACGTTCCAAAACGTTACTAATACTAAAATATCCACTGCCATGCCAAACTCTTTTGCTACATACACGTATTGTAATCCAATGCCAACGATCTTTCAATGCCAGCTATACTGATCAATATAAGTATACGCTTCCTCATACAGTGCAATTTCTTTCTTCTATATTTTTAAATTTAGATTCAGTGCTATATGCTTTTTCGTTTTTTCTTTTAGGAAGTTCTCTGTCTCTTGGAATTGCTATTGTAAAACATCTCTCGACATTTCACGTATTTACCTCCACCATATCGTGTTGTGAGAAGTATAGCACAAATACATCTGACATGCCACTCTTAGCATCACAAGGAGTTATACTCTTTCCTGGAAAAAACTGCAAACCAAACTGCATTAATACGGTACACTTTCTATACTTTACTTTTTTAATTAAATTAAGTTTTGTGTAGAACCAATAACATCGTTAAGGTATTTGTTCGAGGGCTAGTCTGTTTTAGATTGAAAAACAGAATCAACTCAAACTACTTGTATGAAAACTGTTAATATTTTATTGACAAGACCCTACTTACTACAACATAACGAATGGAAAACATTCACAACCTCACATTAATAATATCTTGCGCCTTAAAACAGGTTGACTAATTAGTTATTGTACTTGATTCCTTAGCGTGAATATAAACTCATAAGAGTACCGCACGATCTTAGGTGTGTTTTGGGAGGAAGGATACCAATCGGGTATCATCCACGAGTATTTTAATAGAATAATCTACCATAGGCTATGTGTTGGGTGTGTGGCAAGATAATCTTCCAAAAGCGTCATTGAAATATATATATATATATATAATATCCTTTAGATGTGAGCTGCCAAAACAGTGGCACCATATTCATACACAAATCAGTGAGTTGCGCTTCAGACAACTTAGCCGATTTCATGGAATAAGATGTCGAATAGCTGTCCACGGAGTTTTCAACAGAAGCCCTGTTGAAGTACGAAAGATTATAATAGTTATCCAGTTCTCATTCGCAGGTAAATGAAGGTGAGGCTGTACCACCTGCAACTTACATAGCGAGGCGTGATAGTGAAGCTGAAATAAAGGAAGTCCGATATAAAACCGTTACGTAGTTTTGATCCTTTTTTCCAGGACGATTCGATGTTAGAATCACTTGCAATCGGATATAGCGCTGTCTGACCCCTTTCCACATAACATTATGCTGGTTGCAAGGTAAAATGTAGAAGATGTTGACTATTGCTTTGAAGAAGTGAGAAATTTGCAGAAACTTATGCTGCATAAACTAGGTTTGTTAATTAGAGTGCAGTTCCAAACACTTGCTTACCCATTACAATATTAGGTATTAAAATACAGTAGTAGTACAGAGTAAGATATGTCACATCTAATTTAATTTATGTTGAACCAAAACAAATATGAAACAAATGCTGTTTGACATCAGTCAAAAGCTGTTTTCAAAACTGTTCGCTGTATAACATTAAAATACTATATTAGTTAACCTTTTTTATTCCAATTGGCATTGTTTGTGACATCCGCTTATTGGACATCTTACTGTTTTGTTGTTTTGTGGGCGAGATACTTGAGATGACCAAAAACAACCCGATTTGAGCCAAATCAATTTAAAATGAAAGAAAGTAGGAAATAAAATGATATATGACTCGGGGTTCTTTCCAATGGAACTTATTTTTGTTCATTTTTTCCAAATATGGGACATTTTAACTTTTGAGTTTGAGCCCTGAGCTTAATACGAAAATGTAACGTTGCACCTTGTCCAAGGATCTGTTTTATAAATAGTGTTAGATGGAACGTTCGGTGCAGTGGCAAAGAGTGGATCTTGTAGTGAGCAAGCAATCAAAGATGCAAGGTTGTGTTTCTACGGAAAGAACGTTTTCTACCTCGAAATTCAATAACAACAATTGCAAAACTAATTCAAACTTTGTATCTAACTGACATTAGAGGACTTTTCGTGTAAGCTGTACTTTTTGTGAACACGCAAATTGGTAGCGCGGTTTGTTTGCCTAATATGTCACCCATATTTCGCCACTGCCAATGTACTTGCTTCCTCAGTAATGTGGAAAAACTCTGTTATTCCAAGTTATTCATATCCAGACCTATGTTCTTAAGCAGTGTGTCTCGCGACTTGCCGTCCATAGTATATCCGACACAAATTCGTAACAAAGTTATGGGCATAAAATCTAGTGAAATAAATTAGCATAGTGTTAAGTTTTTTTAATTACAATTTATTATTTCCAAGTTAACGTAATCACTGTTGTTCAAAGGCCTCCCGCCACCTGAATAGATTATTAGCTACACATGCAGTGAATATCAACGTATTCTTCATTTTTGGAAGAAGCTATTTTCACTGAAACAAACAAAAAATAACTTTACAATGCAAGAGGATAAACGAAGCTTATAACAATTGCTAAAATGGGGTAACTAAACAAGTTAATGAAAGCAACAACGATGCAACAATTGATGATCAGGTGTAATACCTAAATGATAAAATTAACAATGCATATCTTCTTAAGAAATGTTCTACTTAGAATGACCCCAACAATACGCACCATCGATGGAATAATTCATATGCACTCTTCATATTTTATATCTTTTCAGATTAAACCTACGAGTAATTCAAACATTCAGTGGTTCTTTCTCTTGAAACCGGAGGACAGCGTAACTAGCTTTTTTGAAAATACAACTATTCCCTACGATAGTAAGGTGTTCATTCTTCAAGGATCCATCGAAACTATACTCGAAGTGCATGAAATCTACAGATTAACGGACAACGCTCCTCTCATAGTCAATAAGTTAGGAAACTATTCCTCTGGAACGGGGTTTATGTTAACTGACAAATTCATCTGGCATCGCCGTCATGATCTTAAGAGGACTGTTATTCGAATTACTTCAATTCCGGTAACTTGATTTGAAAATTAAATAAGTTAAAAACTACGTCCGGTCTCACATGTTGAATAGGGTGGAGTGAAAATGGACTATTTTTTTTTTAATTTCACTTAGCTAGATATGTCAAAAGGTGCCAATAGATCAATAGAAAGAACACTGTGTACAAATTTCAAGACTTTTGAACAATATTTTGATCGCCCTTCACAACATTTTATTTTACAATACTAAACGACATTACAACGATATAGCCAATTTATTTATTTGATATACCTAAGTAGCGAAGCTTGTTTTCAAGCTCATTTTCAAATTCATCCGAGCCGGTTAATAGGTCCCACACAACACACGTTATCCCCAGGATGTTCTGGGGATGGGGATATCCTGTGGATAACATAATGTCCCCAGGATATCCCAAGGACATCCTGGGGATAACGTGTGTTGTATAGGTAAGCTTAAGATGGACAAAACCTTTTTAATAAGTAGCTCGCTCAGCTTCGCTAAGCTATGCTGAAATCAGGCTACAAAGTCATAAAAAGGGTTAGAATGCCAATTATTTCAATAAGGTGAAGGGCGATCAAGGAGTTGACAGAAAATAATATGATTTTGCAGGATTCTTACTATGGACAAATGGCACATTTTCCATAGTCTAGCTTATAAAAATAAATAAAAATAAAAATGTTCAGTTCACTCCACCCTAATGATGAAGGTTTTGATACCAACTTTCCGTATTCAACTTTATGACTTGTATTTTTTATGATTAATTTGATAATGAATAGGCCTCACACGATGGACAAAATCACAACTGTTAACTTAATCGAAGTCCAGGGGTGGGTTGCAAGAAAAATCTTCAGTGTGAAAGTGTTAAGGCAGGTTTATACTGCCTGACGCTACCGATCGGACGCCCGCTACCGATCACTACCAAGAGGAGTCCACAAGACCAGTGTTTGTGCTCGTCTCTCTTCTGCAGCGCTNTTCAGCAAAAACAGCTGACCAACGATATATGAAACCGCGTTTTTTAAATCTCTCTCTCATCTTGTCGTAAATGTTCAGAAAACCCTGAACAATGATTATTAAACTTTCATCGTCTGGTCAAAATTCATCTTCCGTCATTACCAAGTTTTACAAATATTTACCTGTTCTAACCTCGTCACGCCATGCGTACATGTGATGAGAAAACAGCACGGATCACGATATGCTTATTTTCCTTCAAAGATAATGTATCTAAAAGTTGGTTTCGATTGTGTTTTGTTCTCTCTGTACTCTAAAATAGTTTCTAAATTCAGACACAGAAGGCTTCTTACTCCTCTCGGTAGCGTTAAAAATAGGAAATAGAATTTGACAGTGACAGTGTCAAAGAGGAAATTTCAATAGCGTAGCGAGTATGGACTACACCATCTAACAACGTTGTTTCTATTTCGGCTCCACGAGTTTGTGATCGGTAGCGGGCTACAGCGTTCTATAGCGTCGGGCAGTATAAACGTCTTTCTCAGATTTAAGTATATTTTCGCATAAAAGATTCTTTTTTCATCGCACCCCATGTCGTCACCATTGATCTCTATAACAAAGTTTGTATTACTAATAGAATACGATCGGTAAATAATAAAGGAGAGATAAAAATTATTTTATTTAAATATTACGTTTCAAGAATATCAAATCCTGGTCGTCAGATAATACCCATTAAAATCACAAGTTTAATAGTTAATTATGAACTGAAACAGTGTGCAGTCAAGGGCAATTAATATAAAAGTATAAAACAACCATCTACATGTTGAATATTTAGAGTTCTTTGATAATGAAGGCACAATTGAATATTGAAGTTGAAACAATAAAAAAGCAAAAGTAAAACACTGTAATAAGTCTTCGGTATGATGGAAAGTCCTTCTGTCTTGTTTAATGTTGGTTGCATCTTGAGAATCGAGAAGGCTTACTTGAAAAGACGTGGAAGGTGTTGGGTTTCTGATAAATGACTTCTCCTTCAGGCCAGGCGATGTTGTAGTGGTTTTCTGTGAGTACGTGTTCTTCCGGAGGCGTCGCTAATATATTGTTCAGGTAAAAGAACCAAAGGAACGATCACTATTCTACGCATTATTTCCCTAGATTTGTCGCTGAGGTTGAGCGTGAAGAGAGCAATTCAGAATGCCAGAGCTCACTCCATTGGCAAAAGTGTTTTGAAAAAAAAAAGTGCGACTCGGCGATAGCACCACTAAATGAAACTTGAATACAGAGAGCGCGATCTTTCCCTTTAGGGCTGAGGACAATCTTAGTTCCACGATGTGTTTCGCTACTATTTACTATACGTTTGACTTGAGATTTTGTTTGTTGTTTTCTTATTTTCGTTTATCGTAAAAGTTAAATTTGAACGCATTGTTGTATATACAGATATAGTTCATAAAGTTATAATTTTTTTATATAATCTGTTAAACAATATCCATGTCCACAACATAAAAGAGTTAACCACCTTTATTTCAGGTTTCTTTTTCAGCTTTTTATTTCAGGTCTTAGGTGGTAAACAGACATCTTGCCTGTCGCCCGGTGCAATACCACCACCTCGAGCTAAAGACTTTCTGAAATGGACTTGCTTCATGTTTGAATGTCTGGCTGAGGTTTCCGGTTTCGGATGTACTGGAACTCTTGGGACAAAGTGGCAGTGGATCTGTCAGAATCATGGTTTCATTATCGGATC
>KZ872582.1:3889-16202 GCA_003456935.1 Machilis hrabei
TTCGATGATTGTATATACATGAGAATTGTTGGAAATTAATAAGGGAATTTAGGTGTTCAACGGACTCTTATCGGTGGTATTTTTTCCTCGGGCGATTCAGAAATGAAATCGTATACGCGTGCACCCCCTGTCAAAGTCTAGAAGTTTATTGTGGAGTAAGATGTAGATGTATAACGATATGTAACATTACTAGTTTTGTACAGTTTTGAATTCCAAGGTAATGCTATACAATATTTGACCTTGAATTTTTCTAAAACCCAATTTTGAAAAATTTAGAAAAAAAATCACGCATAAACTTATATATTTTAGCATAATTTGTGGTAAGTTTCATAATGGGACCACAGTGGAATCAAATTTTTGTCAATTTTTAAACAATATTTTGTTAAGAATAAAAATCCATATGAAAGGAAAATTGTAATTTTTATTTACAATTTTCAATTCCTTTGGACAAGGACCACTATTTTTTTTCAAAATAAAGAACAGTGCTATTATACTCGTACTAGCATGCTAAAGTAGGTTAAATGGGTGAATTCAGTGGGGGGTTGGCTGGGATTAAGGTAGGTAACTTAGGAAAAGAATGAAAGTGTTTTAAAAAAGCTAATTTATTAAAATGTATAAATAATTGTACCTTTCTTCAAGTTAAGATTGTAGCAATCTCTTCATCCATAATAACAACTTTAACAACGCCTTGCAAGGTACTTTTGAAGAGCTGTGGTTGCTGTGTCTATCCCTTCCTTGTATAGATAGTAAGTGTGACTAGTGGGACATCTGTATTCGACCCGAGTTTATGTGTGATTTTTTTCGCACCTTTAAAAAATTAGTTTTTTTCTTAAAATACAAAGTAAAAAAATTGATGACATGGCCTTGAAATTCAAAACTGTCCCAAACTAGCCATGTTATATATCATATGAAAGTTTTAAAAATAAGCTACACATATTTTTTCCTCAGCTATCTTTCTCATTTTTGGCTTGAGTCATCGGAAAATCACGATTTGTTTTTAGATTTCAGAGGGCTGTCACTTAAAAAGTACTCTAGCTAAAAATCTAATAACTTGAAATTTGTATTGTCTCTGGAGGATCATTAGGTGAGCTAAATTTCAAGAGGGTAAAGTTCAAAAGTGTTAACATATTGAATCACTTGACATGGTTAAAGTGAACATTTATTTTGATGTAATAATTAAGATACTAAGTTAAACTTTACCCTATGAATCATATCTGTATTCCTGCTATTTATCCTTCAATAAACACTTGCTTTCTTCCTGGTTCTGTGTTTGCTTTTAGCACTCACATTACAGGTTTATACCCTTTCGTGAGTTGCTTACCATATTAATAATAAAAAAACACCTTGTTGTACACACATACACACAAAATTGCTGTAGTCCATAAAATACCAAAGTTTGTCCCAGTGAGAGTTACTGTTTCCATTTTATACCCTGAGTCTTCTAAGGTGTTTATCTACTACCCTCAAGTTGTTATACCTCTCCGAAAACTAAGCTCTACTCAGTAGATGACTGTGAATTTATGGGTAAAAATGAGACAGTAACAGGTAAAACGAGACATTTGATATCACGCTAAAATTTAAGTTTCTCTAATTTTTTAAATACAAATTGGTAAACTAAACGATACTCGGTCAGTGTTGAGTGTATAAAAATCAGAATTTTACGCAAACGAGATCATCTTTACAGTGCATTATATGAATGCACGTCAAGTAGGAAAGCACACTCAAAACTTGATTTAGCAGATTTTCACTAAATAACAATGAAATCTTACCATTTGAATAAGTGCCGATTAAGCGACTAAAGAATAGTGAGAACTTACCATTTCGATTAGTAGTTCCAAATTACTAATTGGGTAGTAAATTCATGTTGTTGGGTAGTAAGTTATACTAATTGAGATGGAAGAATTCTCGAGGTGTTTTCTACTAAATCATCTGCTGAATTGATTAGTAGACTGCAACTATTCCTTCAGTTCTTTCCAGATGCATAATTTATTATTTTACCAAAACAGGAGTGACTTCTGACTGGTAAAACTCTACTCTACCATTTAATCAAATTGGACTATTTAGTTATTATACTACTAAGTTAGACATTATCCATTGTCTGGTTAACTCTACTTGCTACGTTTCGAGAGATATCTCTACTCTCGTCATCAAGCATCTTGAAATAGCTTTGAGGATTAGTCTGAAATTATCTCTGTTCTGGAATTCGAACCCACGATCTCAAGATCTACAGTCGAATATCTTATCAACTCAGCTACCTCAAAGGGTAATGAGGTTAGTTAATCTGTATTTCTTTAGTGTAGAGATTCATATGAGTGTCAAATCTATACTGGGTTTACTGACTGTTCCATATTAAATTCCGTTANTGTCACGAGTGATTTGTAAGACGTTTTAATTATATTTATGTGCAACCCTAGGTATTATAACCTAAATACAGGGTGTCCCANTAATTGTAAGGGTGATTGCTAATGAAGTTTTAAGTAAAAATTGTGAAGTAAAGAAATTGNCTCCGATGTATCGTTTACGCGTAAAAACGATGCAAAGTATTGTAATTTGACAACGTCAATTTTTCTGAAACAATCACTAATAATGCGAAGCATAGTGGCCTAGTGGAACGGATGTTGATTGTCATGCAGGTGGGTTGGCTTCGATTCCCCTAGGTGAATTTTTAATGTACAATTTTTCTAAGCTTCCAGAACAAAACATGTTTATTGCATTTAAAATTTAAAACAATAAAGATATCTTAAAAAGTCATAATTTCCTAATACGTGGTCAAAATAATACAATATCCTACTATATTATTTGGACCACGTATTAGAATATCTTTATTCTATTCACTTTTAAATGAAAGAAACGTGTTTTGTTCTGGAAACGCACAAACAATTTTTATAAAAAAAATTCAATCGAACCCAACTTGCCCGCATGACAATCAACATCCATTCCACTAGGTCACTATGCTTCACTGTTTTGAAGAAAATGTATTCGCATTAATAGCTTCTGTGTTTGATTCAGAAAAATTAACGTTGCCACATTACAATACTTTACATCGCTTTTACGCGTAAACGATGCATCAGAGGCAATTTCGTTTCTTCTCATTTTCGACTTTAAACTTCATTAGGAATCACNCTTACAATTATTGGGCGCAACTATGGGACATCCTGTATATACTTATAAATATCATAATAGCGTCAGTTTATGTCAGTGATTGATACAGTTTTAAACCTAAGCATCAAGTTTTGTGACTCTTCTCAATTGTGTAAATTAACACTAATGTCAGCCATTGCATCTCGACAATCTAAGTAGTTTAAGTTATTGCTTTCTGCCCGACATGGACTTTATGGTATTATATCTTTATATAGAGCTGAATAACTATTTTTAACATGTGTAGGTACATTACAGTCATCAATAACTTAAAACGCAGCGTCATCTGGGCTCCCGATTGTCCCGTTAATTGACCGAACTTCTAGACTAATTACATTTTTTTCTTTATGTTCATGTCTTGTATTTTACAGGTTGTGACTTCAGACGTGAAGTGGTACTTTATGAATTATCTTGGAGTATATATTTCACAGTTGGTAACTCAATTTACTGATGTGAAAAGGAAAGATCATTTTCAAATGGCCACTCATCATGTCATAACAACTATAGGCCTCTGTTTAACCTGGATCAGCAATCTTGTCAGAATGTGTTCTGTGGTAATGATGGCGTATGACTGCGCGGACATTTTTTTAGAGGTAAGGGTTTTGTAAGTGTTTAACTACGGGTCTATCATTACAAAACCAATAAACGTACCACTTGAAAAATATGTCTTAATATGTAGCATACATATAGTGTGTGTAATACAAAGATTCAAAACTTCACATTCTGATCTGGAGGCCCCGGGTTCAAACCCCGGAGCTGACTCCTTGCTTCGGAGGGACGTTATAAGGTGATGTTCATCGATAATAGTGCGACGTAAAAGAGCAATGCTTCAAGCAAGTGCAAAACACAACATCCTGTAGCATCTTTGCGACGTGGATGGAATCTTCGTTAGATCCTAGTTGTCAAAAGGGTGGGACCATATACTAAAGTAATTAGTCAGTCAATCGAAGCTACAGAGCGACACGTGAATGATGTTTAAGGGAAGAGAACAGAGCTGCCAGAACGTGTGAAAATTGTAAGCAAGATTANGGTTTTCTTCCCAAGACCGTAAACAATCACTGCAAATCTGATTAACACTTCCTCACACATGCTGAATAGTAATAACATATATGCCCTCAGGTGGGTTCAAATCAAATGTTAATTTTTTCCTGTGTAATAAACATCACAACTACATTTTAAACAGATATATAATTCTCAGATCTTTACATAAATGTAAGATATTTAGTTTAACTGACAAAAGACATCACCCTCACAGCGCTCGAACCCAGGACCTGTTGAAGACCTTTCTCTGTCCCCAGTAAAAATAAATATTTCATTCACAACTGCTGTCTTCACGCTATATTCTTGACCATCTGTTTGCGTTCTCCAGAACGGGCAGGGTTAAGGATTTAAACTGCTAAGGTCGGCAACCAACATATAGATTTGTGTACCTTAAAAAAATAAATTACATACCAGCGAATATCGGTTTCTACCACCACTACATAAATTATGACTTGTTGATATACAGTGGTTGTTGAATGGTATGGACAAAAATCTTGTAACAAAGACATGTTGCCGATCCGGGATTTAAGTGGTTGAATTTTCAGTCATGGCAGGCAAGGACTTATCAGAAAAATTTGGTCGTGGAATCATACAGACACTATTGATTTACTCTAAGATTCTTCCTTTCCCTTTGATCTTCCAAAAATACTTATGTGTTCCAATTCGTTACCTTTAAAAAATATCAGATGCGTAAAATGATTTCGTTACTGGTGACGCTACCGAGATTACCAAGTGCCCTATTTTTGGTAAGTACTTTAGTTCATGACAATGTGCAAAAATATCTCTTGTAAGATATTAACCGACAGGTTGGCCTAGTGGTTAGAGTGTTCGCCTCCTGATCGGGAGGTCCCGGGTTCAAACCCCGGGGCCGACTCCTAGCCCTGGGTAAAAAGGGTTATCCTACGAGTCTGCCTGTGAAGCACTCCACACTAAGGTATGATCGTAAGGCGTGTTCCGGGAGGCACGTTAAAGGCGGGTCCCATCGATAAGTGTTCGATGTAAAAGATCCCACCTCCGGCTATGTGTCGGTTGAGTGGCAAAATTCAAAATTCAGTTATCCTGAAGCGTCATTACGACGCGGATGGGGTCTCCATTAGACCTGAGATGTCATAACAGTGGGACCATAATCCAATAGCAATAGCAATGTAAGATATTTATATTTAAAAAACAAGACACAATGATTTATGAAGAGTATTGTATTTGCACTCGTTACCCTCAATAGCGTTCACAGTGATGATGTAAGTGATAAACATAGAAGCCAAGTCAGTAGTTTTACTTTTTCCTCCACGTTTACAATTCTTAGAAAGCGTATTGTGAAATGCNGTTGTTTTCCGAGATGAGAGACACATAAAACAGATGCGGCATCCCTCTTCATTTAATTGTGCGAATGTTTGTAGAAAATGATTGGTTGTGACTTGATTCGTGTGGATCGGTTGAGAAATGATTAATTTTGTGGACGTAACTAGTGGGTTAAAATGAANATCAGTACATAACAAAACACATTCTAATAATCATTTCTAAAGATTTTTATGGAATAAAACGTATTAGTATTTACCAGAGTTGAGATACGTTTGGTAACCAGGAGAAAAATTGTTACATTTGGGATTTTGCAAAGGCTAACGGAAAGACAACTAAAATCTTAATAACACCAGGCAGACGTAATCACAACAAGACCGTAGCAAAAGGTTATAGCAAGCACTATAAATGACTGCGTTCAAAGATCTGGTAGCCTAACCCCTATCAATGCGTGAGGTATTACAACACATTCAGTACTAACCTGAGATTGCACCTTGGTATTGTGATTGGGATAAGTGGTAAGAAAATACCAGAAACCGCTATTGGAACAATTCTACTTAGGCTAACGATATTGTTACGCGTTTGGTTGTGTTGTAAGAAGGGGCCTAAATTTTAAACAGCTCATTAGCAGTAGCAGACATATATTCCGTTTTGCGAAGGAATTTATTTGTACTGAGTTGATAATGTATCTGAATACATGACTGGCTACTGAACGTGTATCGAAGAACAGCAGTCACGTGAATGTAATGAATAGTGCTATTAAACATAATTGAGAAATCTACTCTTGCCTCTGTGTAAAATTGCATTCGCTTGATCACCAACTTGTCCATAAGCCCCGGGTCACATGAAATCATTAACACTGATATACGATATTAAAACTACTTATAATCATTGTTGTGTTGTTAGTGGTTATTGAATCANTTATAACACAAAACAGTTGAACTACAAAGACATCGGATACCTAACTGTCATGGAAACTGTTGCATATGATCTACAATAAAATACTTCAATGTAAAACTAAGAAATTGTGTCAAATGACTCATTTCAAACACTACTCTCATTCTAAGTAACTTTTAAAATAAGTGTTACATGTGAAGTGCATCCACTAATCCACTCTGTTCTGAACACTAGAATAATTAGTAGGCTGTATACAATAAATCTTACAATAAAACAGTAAAAGCTTAATTACATATTATAGTTTAAATAACACTAACCTTTAATTTAAATTTTACATGACTGCTTCACGTAAGCAATATTTTTTCGACAAATAAGAACCACTTTTCCATATTTTAATACAACTTTTAAGGAAACTGAATCAAGCACAATTTAATTTCGTTCATATTATTTTTGTACTTGATAAATTAGCAATTGATTTTGAAGGGGCAATTCTACAAAGCAATATATAATATTACTAACCATATCGAATCCTCCAAATGTGAAAATTTTATTTTTAATATGTCTACATTTACCTTTGACACTTTGGCAACACAGTAATATTTTCACAGCATTGTAAGGGTGCATGCAGTATTGGAATAAATTTGACACTGAATTTAGTAACATTAAATACCTCTAAGTAAATTACTAACTTTCATTGCCTTAGGCCCCACTTTATTGTTGACGGTTTGGCAACTCAATTTCTTAAAAATTATGTAAACACCATTTCTGGGGAATAAAAAAATCTCAACTAAATAATTTCTTTATTCCAGATTAAAATGAATGTTTGGACATATAGCAATCTTCCTGGAGCATAAAATAATAACTTTTCGCAGAATCTGACAATTTTTTTTTTTCAAATCAGCGTCCTAAAAATGACCGAAACTGAGTTATTTGGTTCAGGTAAAAAATATTAAAAAGTGCAGATTGTTGTAGCCGCAATTTTTCTTTTCTCATTCATTTAGGTTTGTCAACGGTTGGATTTATTCAAAGTGTACATATATTTTCAATAGAAAATTTATTAAAGTCGAATAATTCACTGGTTGGTTAGATACCCTACGGACAGATTTTGACCCTTTAGAGTACATACAGCACCAGGAAAGATTTTGTCACATCCAAATGAATCGTAGCGCAAAATTTCGTTTCGATTAAAAGGCAAATTTTCGTTCACTTACCAAGCTATGAAAAAAAATAATAATTCACTACGTTTTTCAGGCAAAAAAACAAACTGTCCAAAGTTATCCTGATTTTGATTACATAAACTGTGTCTACATAAATAAAAGCGTTTCACTTAAACGCGAGAAAGATGTTACCCAATTAAAACTGGGTTATCAAGTTGTTAAAAAATGCAACTAATTAGAAAAATAATGCTGGTTGATCTTAAAATTCTAAATATGCTTTAAAAGAAAGACTTGTTATTGTTACTACGAAAAAATAAGCTGTTGAAACGGCAATAATTATTGCTGCTGCTGTAAAATAAGCTCGACCCTCACTTTATGGCGGTTCGACCCCCAAATCTCTCGTATTTTTATATAATCACAAAGTTAGTGCACATGGCTAGGCTTCTATTTTGTGAAGCACTAGGAATTGAAATTATTCCTCTAGAATGTAACAGTTCTGATTTATAGTGGTTTATTAGTCAATTTAATTACGAGGACTGCTGTCAAACTATTTTCCCGAATGAAATAAAAGTCTACGAAAATCGTAACATACTTATTGTCTATAGCTTGAATGTGGCAGATTGTTTTTAAGTGAATTGCAGTCGGTGGTATATTCAATTTAATTGAACGTTGAAGATTCAAAGTAGGAATACCCAATTAAAATGGTCGCACATGGTACTGTGACTATCTTTTACACAATCTGGCACATTCAAGCTATAGACAATAACGCTTGTGCAATTTGTCGTATTTGAGGTATAAATTAAATATGTTTTGTAAATATTTTTAAAAGTCTATTAAAACCCCTGTCCAAATCCTAGCTCTGTGGATTGCAATTTTTTTATTACAACACCTAAAAAACTGGCGCAAATTATCCTCATCGGGAGAGGAAACTTTGCACCACTAAAAGAGTTACATGGAAATTAAGGCAAGAAATAAACGTGGAGAAAAGTTACTANATGGAAATGTTACTTTACACCATAGTAAAAACTCCAGCATTTAAAAATTGTTTTATTTCTAAGAACAAGAGAACTACAAAAGTTCTATGTCACTGATACCACATAAAACTTTAAATTTGGAAATTAATTGTGAGTTTCCGTGGTTTTATAGTGTGTTACACATCTTCAATGTCTTTCAATAGTCACCAGCACAAAATTGAAACAAACTAACATTTTTACTCAAACCAAATATCATTTAGCTCTGGCACTGAAAAATAACTACGGTTATTGATTTGCTTTGGTGGATTGATGGACCCCAAAACATCCTCCCAACTGTATTCCATTATGTCAACAGCTGTTGGCCACTTCCAAGCTTTTGATGATCGCTGCATTGCTGAAATTACAAATGCATCTTTTTTCAAATTTGTAATTTTACCAGGAAAAAAATTGCATAATCATAACCACAAACTCTCCAACCTTTCTCTTTAGAGGACCCAACTTTCGTCCACTTCCACACATTTCAACTTCACTGTCAGACAACCCGATCTCTTCTAAACTACTCGATGAGTCTTGAAGNGATAATGCATTAACATTTTCTGATTCGGATTCTGAAGTTGATTTAATAGCATGACCTTTTCTTCTCTTTTTGTTTGATATATTTTGCTTTAATAGTTCACCTAGGAATACCAAAATGCTCTGCGGCAGCCCTGGTTGACATCATTCCATCCCGAACGGCTGCCAAACATTCGTCCAGCGTTTCTGAAGAGTAGTCTGCATGCCTCCGCTCCCAGGCTTCTTGATGTATTTTCTCGGCATATTTGTTCTGCAACACAAGAAATGACTTGTTTTAGTAGCTGATAACATCATACACACCATAGCACATATTTTAAAAATACATTAATTGCAAAAGTATTTTGGGGTTACTTTGCTCCACATTCATACTGATGCAAAGTCAACCAAAATGTTGACATCCATGTACTTTTACTTGAACTGTACATTTCAGGCATTAAAAATTGTAATAAATGATACAATTCTAATATGATAACTTAATAAGAAATAACATAAAAATATACTTACCTGGTTATCACTTTATGAAGTTTTGGCTAGACACAAAAGTTAGAATAGCTAAAATGTGCACGTTTTAGAGCGAAATTTTCAATGGAGTTTCACACAGGAACAAAAGACTGTGAGAGCATTCAACATCTTCTAAAATATGCACTGGTATACGATTTCCTAGATAAACACATCGCCAGCTCAACAGCCTCCAGAACCAATTTCCACGCAGAATATTATACAGTCATCATCAACAGATAAGTGAGATTCAAAATATCGAAATCGCGAGTCTTCAGAGACCATGGATTGCATCAGATTCACTTATCATCAAGAATTCAGGAATACTTAATAGAATAGAATAGAACTAGATAAACTTAGAACTACATNCAAAGTAGTTCATATTTTACACGACAGAGGATAATTAATGTNATTTTACAAGTGGTGCAAAGAATCCCCTGCAGGCGCAAAGTACCAACTTACGGTATGATATGTATTTCCGTAGACTTTTATTTCATTCGGGAAAATAGTTTGACAGCAGTACTTATAATTAAACGGACTAATAAACCAATTAAAACCACTATAAATCAGAAAGTTTACATTCTAGGGGAATAATTTCAATTCCTACGGCTTCTCAAAATAGTATCCTAGCAATATGCACTAACTTTGTGATTATATTAAACTAGGAGAAATTTAGGGGTCGAACCGCCTTAAATAAAATACAAAGTGGAGTCACCCGGAAGCGTTGTTGCGACGTCAAAAACTGAATTAGCAATGCAAACATATTCGTATCACATGATATCTGGTCAACATTTTTGTTTATTTTACTAAGTTACCTTAGTATTTGGTATGCATCTAAAAAGTACTTTTACAAAGTCAGTCATAAATAAAATGTGAAGCAGATATACAGTATATGCATTTCAGTTTATTTTGATAATACAAATCTTAATTAGAGGAACGGGATGAACAGCTTATCCTTCCTTATCAGGATTAATTGATTACGCTGGGGGAGGTGCAGGAGGAGGGGGAAGACTGGCAAGAATTATGTTAAGAAAAAATAACTATAGAAAAATACATATCTCAAACCATAAAAAAATAAAAATATATAGTATATAATATTGTGGGCGTTTGTACGTTGGGGTTTCTGATGATGCTGAAGTCAGAAATGATACATTTTATGGCTGTGAGGATCTTAAGTTGAAAAAAAATGTTTATAAAAGAAAGCAGCGTTAGAAAATATTGAAAAAAATGTTATCTTTTCATTATTGTGTTTTAGTTGAAATTCACTCGAGAGATACTAAATAAATTGAAATTACGTGGTTTACTATTCAAAAAGTTGAATATAAAAAGCTAGACGCCTGTTGCCAAAAATGTTTACTTTAAATTTATTTTCTCTAGTACTTTAATTATGTAGTAGAAAATAAACCACTTGTCTTTAGTAAAATTGACTTTTAAAAAAAAACTCAAATCACTCCTGATCTGTGTAAGCCTCTCCTCTTTAATGTCGTCTTAATAATATTTTTTTTTACACCCATGCCATGATTAAAAAACTGAGTTGTTTTTCGGTACCTATCTGTATAGTGACAATGATGTAAATTTGTGCATATAATTTTAAACCTCGTGCTATTGTAAGAGGTATTACTTAGTTATAGAAATCTCTAGCTTTTTATATTCAACTTGTTGTCTAGTAAATAAGGCCATTTCAATGTATTGATATATTGCTCATGGACGCGTTTCCAATATCTAGAGAACTTACATTTTGTACCCCAAGCTATTCAATGACACAAAAATTTGTAAAAAAAAGAAAAAGAAAAAAAGATGCAAATATGAATTAAATGGTGCTTATGGCAAAAACCAACAACGAAATTGTTAAATTAGCGTTATGAATTGCTATAGACCTGGGATTGAACCTAGAGAAATTAAATGTTTAACACATATTTCTTTATTACACTGAATATAGCGTAGTTTAATTTTTCTAAATTTAATTAAAACTAAAGAAATTAAATAAATGGATACACTACAGATAAAGCAAATACAATTATGCAAACAGAAGATTAAGGTGGAGAGGAGGCAGACAATATGACATACATAGACCGTAAAAAAATATGTAATTACATGTGGTATGATCACTGACTGACTGTTGGTACAAGCAAAATATCTTCGCGTTTTATTTACGTTATGTGTGTGAAAATATATTCATCTTGGTTTTTGGTGATGTTGAGTTTAGAAGTAGTCTCAGCTGTNTCATGGTCACCTTGGTGTTTTCAAAGCTACATATAAAACTTGATACATTTGAGTAATAACAGCAAATGTAATAAAATAAATCGCTTCCTCTAAGAACAATGTCAACTTAGCGCAAGTAACACACTATTATAAATATGCCAAAACTACTGATAAACTATTGCACTTATGATTATATGTTTCTTATTTTTTACAGGCTGCAAAGCTCGCAAAGTATTCTCGGAGGCAGAGATTGTGTGATGTGATGTTTATTATCTTTGTTATTGTTTGGTTTGCCACTCGTGTCTTCTTTTTACCATATATTACTTGGCAGTAAGTAAAATATATTTCTAAGTCTATGTAAGGTATTATAACACATCTAGGCTCATGTTACATAACATTATTACAGAAATCAACATGGTATCTCAGGTTTACATAATCATTAATTTGTACACAAAAATAAAATCTAGTATGTTTTAAAGTACCTTAGTGGCAGGACTACAAAATTGTAAAACATTTACTGTTTTTATGTCGCATTTT
>KZ872583.1:35539-45657 GCA_003456935.1 Machilis hrabei
AGAACATTCAAATATTGACAGACAAGCTGCAACACTATATTATTTACAGAGCCTTATTTGCGGCGTAATTGTGCTTTTCAGATAAGAATACATAGTATATAGACTACATCAGAAATATGTATTAGTTAAAAATATTTCAGAGATGTAAAAATTAACCGCTTACCTTACATTAAATTGACCAACCAACAGATGTTCATAGATGTGTAAACACCACACATGTTCAACCAGAACATAAAATGATTCGAGAGCATAAGATTTAATCGGGTGTGTTAACGCATCCTGGTTAAAATGGTATTTCTTTTGCGGCGATTTGAAAGCAGAGTATAAATTTAGACGGGGAATATTTAACGTAATTATCTGAACAGCGTACGAGTATCTAAATTAGTACGATTATAATTTAGCTTAAGAATATACGCGCCAATTAAATAATGCGATGTGTATCGTATTGGTANAAGAAAGAAAACATGCTGTTCANTGCTTAGGATCGTTACGATTCTGACTTTTGTATTTTAAAAGGGAAACTAAAGTTTTATTTTTAAGCAGTAATATGCGAGATCGAAATATGCGTTTAGCAGTAATTTTAATATAACTCCGCGTCGTAACGACGTTTCTGCATGACTGTATTTTGACAATATCGGAAAATATTTATAAATATAAATGACTGAGTATTGACTATTGTTCTGACAAAGTTGTAATTATAATATTTCACCAACATCTTAGTTTTGTCGACAGAAAAAATAGTGATACATGCTAATTCTGCTACGTTAAGATAAAGCTTAACAATGAACTTACCTCCGTGAAGTAAATTTCAGGTTTATAGTTCCGCAATGAAGTAGTTGCGGTGATTTACCGGAGATCTTTTCATGTCGTAACGACGCTTTCGGTTGATTGAAATTTACCATTCATATCCAGTAGCGTTTCTGAATTTTATGATGGGATCCTTTCGATTATATCGTGTTGCTAGAACTTAAATTATCATCGAAACTTGATGCATATTAACTTTTTTACCCTAAGTCACAAGCAGTGTGATATAATTATTCCATATTCTATAATGGTGATGCCTTCAGAAATGGAATCCCTTTAGTTATTTAAAATTCATTGAAAAATATCGTATCATATTAATTATGGAGCCNACATTTTTTGTCTACTGGTTACCAGAACGCGCTCTATAGCCATGAGGTTATGGATATTTCCTATTTCCATTTATTAATCACAGTTAACATTGTCCGTGAATGACCTATGAGCTTTCCAACATTTGCAGATTTAAAACCAAACCCCGTCTTTTCGTTCTGAAAATGATGGGCATTTGTTATTGGTCTGAAAAATGTAAATTAGAATTTTCTAGGTATGAAGACAAACCAAAGTACTGGCAGCCTTTATACGGAACATTTACGATTGAATTTCATACTTTTAGAATTTCCCAATTCTCAACAAAAATTGTTTCACATGAATAACTTATGTTAGGAATCTGTAATTAGAACTGATATAAATTATATCAGTTTCTCACAAGTCTCCAATCACCTTCAAATGCCAGAAAACATGGACATCCCATATAGTATCAGCATGAGAAGAATAGGTTGACATGTACTACTTTCACCTGTAATGACATAATCTCTCTTCAATTTTTCAAAAACACTTATTACGTTAAAATTTACTTTCCTTAGGCTGAGCCTCCATCTGTTAGGAATCTGTACTTAGAAAGGATAAATTTTATATCATGGCACTAAGCTATTNTTAGGCCAGAAAGAGATCTAGGAGATGAAATTTATTATTCAATGGATTTTAGTTCATTCAATATATTACGCATAATGCATCAAACGAATATCAATACATCAAAGTTACAATCCAGTATTGGTGCTAACCAACAAATAATTAAATATCTAACAATAAGTGAAACAATAATTACCTTGATTCATCTTGCGTCACACACACGCACAATGCAATCGTGAACGGTACATACACGTTCATCAACTAACCAGCCTTCTCTCCCTCCGCTGTTAAGTTTATATGCATTTCATAATGCTGACAATAATGGATCGCTTGCAAAGTTCTTTCACAGTCTTACAAGCTAGCAATTAGTAGTAAGCGAAATAGATGCTTATCAATAAAATACTTCTCATTCAAGGTGAGTAAAGAAAACATAAACACATATTTAAATATCTAAAAAGATGCCTAGCCGTTCTCCTAACACTTATTAGAAATGCCTCTAAGTTGTGATGCTTTCGTATAGGCCCTATGTAAAAGTATTATTGATGTTCCCTGTATTTAGATTGTTTATCCGAACTTACACTTTACAACATGATAGCTTTCAAAGTTCACTGTTGATGCGTAGAAAAAATGTATTATGTTTCACGAACAGTTTAACATGCTAATTACAAACGAATCATTGTGTCAAGCCTAAAACTGAAAATACATGTCTTGCCTTATAAACAGTGAAACATTTCATGCACTGCTGTTTACATATTGGCGCGATACTTGGTTTGTTTTCAGAATTGTCTTTAAATTTGCGACATTTATTAGTAAAGTTAATTCGTGACGAATAGTATAAACTTTAGCTTTTGTAAGCTTACTTTCTTATTTGTTTATAAACAATTGTACCTTTTAATAAATAAAAGCTTGCATTGATTTTACATTATGTATTTATACAACTGTAACATAATCTTCCAGGAAGTTCTCAATATCGCACCGTGATTGTTACGAAAACATTCAAGGGACACATAGTCTGTGGTTGCTTCTTTTACAAAGAACACTTAGCTAAACGACTCCACTTTTAAAATCCCTCATGGAACATCATTATAACTTAGTGTGTAATGCTTCACACGTTGCAAGAATCTTTTTTTGTGTTTAATGCAGCACCATACAGAATATTTAAAGTTTTGTCAACTAGGACTTTGACAACTTTCATTGCGAGTTAATTTTCTGTTCAGATCAATACTTTAAATGAAAACAAGAACTCGGTATAGATACACATACTTACAACACCAAAGTTGTAAAACTAATTTATGTTAAGCAAATATTTGCCTAGAGTGAAAACACATACAACTTGATAAGTCTCTTCAAAACAAACCAAACAAATNAAAGCAGCTAGTATTTATAGCCAAGATATATAGAGTGTTTTTACACCAATTGGTGTAAGAACACTCTATATTACTTTCAAAGAGGAAAGGAAGAGGAAAAAACATATATAAATTTATATATGTTGTAAAATTACAAGTTTTATTTTCTCGTGTTTTTGTGACATTACATGAATCGGAGATATTAAGGCATACTATCACTTGAAATGTCAAAATACATACACAAAAATGTCAAATTGTATTAGAGATATATTACCAAGTTAAACTAAACGTATAGAAAATTTAAATAAATCAAAAGACATACATACAAATATAAAATTGTATTCGAGATATATAACAGGTAGTAAATTGAAAAAATCAAAAGATGTACATACAAATATGAAATAGCATTCGAGACATATTACCAGGTTAAAGTAGCCGCATATACAATTGAAAGAAAAAATATGTGAAGTTGTATTCGAGATATATTACAAAGTTTAACTAGATGCATATAGAGATGAAAGTCAAAATATATATATACAATGCTTGAAATTGTGTTGCCAATGGGCCGGAATATTTTATTAGCAACTATAATGGAGAAAAATACTATACCGCTTTCAGTCGTCAGGAACTTTTACATGAACATAGGACGTTATGCAATCAACATAAATTTAAAAAAATTGCAATGCTACATTTTAAGGACCAGATGGAGAATCTTCACACACCGCAAAAGTAGCAGGGCCCGGAAAGTTCCGAGGGGCCGCACACAATAAGTGTAATTAAAATTATAAAGTTTCAAAAGCGGTTCCGGTGGTCTTTCACAATTTCAGAGGATATGACAGCCATTACATCATGACAGAGCTTGGGTCGTACCCAAATAAACGAATTTCATGTATTCCCAACAATTTTGAAAAATACATAACTTTTTCGCTGGAGAAATTAAGATTCATTGACTCGCTACAGATGCTCAATGCCTCATTGCAGAAATTACTGCAAAATTTAGCTTTGGAAGGGGATGATAAGTTGCAAAATTTGCAACGAACATTCTTGACTAGTGAGCAGGTTCAATTTTTACTAAGAAAAGGCGTGTTTCCATATGATTACATAACAGGACTGGATAAATTTAACGAAATAAAACTTCCACCAATTCAAAGTTTTCATTTTAATCTCACGAATGAACCCTGTTCAGAATCTAATTACGCGCATGCACAACGTATATGGCAAGCCTTCAACATGAAAACTATAAGAGAATACCATGATCTCTATATGCAAACAGATGTGCTTCAACTTGCAGATGTTTTCGAAAACTTTCACCGTATGTGTCATGAGTATTATTCATTGGAGGCTCTGTATTTCTATACGGCACCTGGANTAGCTTGTAGCCATGTCTAAAAAGGACAAAGGTGAAACTGGAATTACTCACAGATCCTACTATGCATGTGTTTTTCGAACAAGGGATAAGAGGAGGCATATCAATGGTTTCACATCGACACTCATGAACGCTTGGAATATTACAAAATTTAAAAGAAGCAATATTTCAAAGTGAGATTACCACAGTGAAANTACATAAGATAGCACTCTAATCTTTTAGACATCCTAAATGTAAGAATAAGCACAACTTATTATTNTAAGTGATAACTTATCTTAATGAACGACATTTTAATGGATGGGGCAGTACAGAGTGTGATAAGTAGAATTAACTTGAAGTTTTTTCGAGAAATAGTCGAACGAGTTAATAATACAAAACAACTACATCTTGTCAATCATAGGATANAAGAATCGTTCAAACACGAATTAAGACAATAACATTAATCAAGTTTATGTAACTTAGTCAAGAGGTGAGGATAGAAGAATCGTACCAGTCTAACTACATCGTTTACTTCAATACAATATTCGGGGGAATGCAGATCCCTGAATAAAATATTATATTAATTCGCCTATAAGGCTATTTCTGCACTCCATTAGAAACGTTTCCACAACATATTTAGCCTTTGCAATTTTCATGTACTGATACAACGGAATAACACCAATGTTTGGGTTACATTTCTCCCTCCTTCCCAAAACAGCATAAGCTAGTTCCCCTTAAATTATTACTATTTAGTATCTCCATAGCTGTATAGAAATCTAATTTAATTTGTGTAATAACAGCTAGCATTTATGTGGTTCTTGAATAAAATTTTCAGAGCTAACAAAGAATAACGATATCGTTATTCTTCTTCTTGAAAACTATTGGAAATATATATATAATCGTTAAAGATTAAAATTCAAGGGATTTGTAATAACTCTTCGTTGCTTAGTTTCATTTTATTACATTTACATAAACATTCGTGATTCTTAAAATATAGTTCAAGTTCAGGAAAACATTTAATAGGAAAAAGGAAAGTATATGACGTCACATCCCAGGTTTCCAAGAATTATAATTGCGCATTGAACATTGGGTTTCAGAGAAATACTGGCATACCGGAAGACGATCCACGCACTAGATTGATGGTAGGACATGATGTAACATGTTGTGCGTAAGACACACATGTGCTAATTTTGATAAAACCTGAGGAAGCTTTTAAAAGGGGATTGAAGGAAAAGGCGTGNGCCAGAGANAGAGGAGAGAATGCGGAGAGTTGAAGTTTTGCCGAGAACCTAGAGAGAAGGCCTTGGATAGTTTTGGTACTGTATGTTAAACAGGTTGNATGTTGTTTTAAATCATGATTATCAGACCTNAATCTAACAATTGATGTGGTGTCGCATTTGCCCAGTTACTCCAGGAATCTTTAACTGTTTATGTCGTAATTATGGTTAGGAAACAGAGCTGTTACGTTGTATAAAGCACCGTAATTAATTAATACACAAGGCATTAAGACTATGTGTTGTGGTTGGTTAAGATAAATAAGCCCATTTTATGCTAAGCTGTACGGTGTGGAATTTCATTTGATTAAGAAAAGTTATCCAGTAAAGTATTTAATTCCAACTTGTGGGTTTTTTATATATAGATATCGCCCTCATTACTGATAAGTCTGTACTATCTGTTTAGCCGGAGTAGAAGATAGGCCGTGTTTAATAACACGAAGCACTGCACGGCTGGTAACCCTTAAAAAATAATAAGGAGAACTTCATTCAGTAATTTGTAAACTTAACAATAATAGTGGTCACCTTTTAATTACTACGTAATATTGGTTCTTGAGTTATTTACACATTGGACCAGCTGTAAGTGTACATGGTAGATGTATGGTGTAGCAAATATAAAGTAAACAATTTCATTATTACAACATACACAAGCTATATTTTCTACAAATTTAGATATCGTTCCTACAGATTATTTATAGATTTTTACTCATAAGAAATATGTAAAAGTTGTTATTAAGTAAACTGTTGAATATAGATTCTTTTATAAAGCTAATGCGTAAATATATGCATGTATATTTTCTGTTTAAATACAGACATAATACACTGGGTCTCTTTAAATTGAAGAGGTAATATTTAAATTGATCTATTTTAAGTATCTGAGGAACATTAAATAACGATATAGTTATAAGCATTGATGTAGACAANGAGATGTGTTATCTCACTTTTAAATGTAAAACTTTTCGTTTGCACTGCACTTCACAATTCTTCAGTCAGATAATTCCAATCTTGTAGTGGTCCCTTAAATCTTTAGAGTTTGCAAGGAGTGCTGTATTGAAAATATCCCTTCCGTCACCACCACAGCCCAGCACCACCGTTATATTGAGCCATCCAAAAGTGTTGTCATCATTGTTATGTAGACCTGTAAAAATAAAAAAGCTACAAATTATAAACATCGTGTCAGTAACCTTTGAGNATTTTAAATAAACATTTGCAGTTCAAAAATGCATTGGGTTTGAATAATAGTTACACCAATATTTTGACAATCCAAAACTGAGTAAACATTTTGCAACTTTAATTACGTTATTTATCTCTCTCTCAGAATGAAATACGTTCAGCACCTTTCTCTGAAATTTTCAGCCAACATTTACAAGTATAACACAAACAATATGTGCTAGCATTGTTCCAGAGCATATTGAACATCAAACTAAACAAACAGTATACGACTTGAATTGTACAAGTTCCTGTTTTTCAATTGCACATATTCAAAATTTGTGGAATATATCAAAAAGCAATACTAAGTAATCATTTTACAATTTTGAAATGTACAACCAATGTTTAAGTCTCGCAGAATTAAAATTTGTGAAACAACTTTTGATTATAATATTTGTTGTNTAGCATTTTACAACTTGCAATGTACAATTTTGTTTAAATCAAACAGCATTAAAATGCCTGCAATAACTTTTTCATTCTAATATTTGTTACACTAACATAAACAAAATGTGCAAGCATTGTTTCAGTCAAACAGAATTTTTGAATACTATTGACACTAATATGCTGACAACCCAAACTACACATATATTATACAACTTGAACTGTACAACATGTGTGTTATCAAATGCACATATTACAAATTTTGTGGAACAACTTTTATGAATATATCTAAAAGCAATACTAAGTAATAATTTTACAACTTTAAAATGTACAACCAATCCTTAAGTCTCGCAGAATTAAAATTTGTAAAACAACTTTTCTTACATAACATATTCAAAATTCAGACTGGCCCCAACATTATACAATTCGAAAATATACAATCTGTGTTTAAGTCACACAGAATTAAAATTTGTGAAACACTTCTGTTACATAACATATTGAAAATTCAGACAAAGTAAACTTTATACTACTCGAAAATGTACAAGTTATGTTTAAATCAACTAGAAAATGTTAAATCAAATCGTACCTAATACGACGTATTAGCCTCGTCCTCTGGCTCTTCCTTTGCTCCTCTAAATGTCNTAATATCGCCTAATTTTCAACNTGAAAATATAAAAGAAAACATATTTTTAGTACACCATAAACACATAACTTTTTGTCATGCTATAATAAACAAAACAGAACAAAAATACACACACCTCTGTTAAATCTGAAAACATGTGAATATAATTAGCATTGATTTTGATATAGCTTGACAATCCCTTCTCAAAATCATGCACCAGAGCTTTTGTATATGCCTTGTAGGGTACGCCCTTTCAGGAAACAAGCTCATACTCGTCATCGTCATCCCCCTCGTATGAGAGGGGTACCAGCTGCGGTATGCTAACCAAATAACCACGCTGGCCAAACCCATATTTGAAGCCTAGCTCCAACGCATCGAGCATGACGGTCCTATGGATAACTTTTAACCCATGCTCGATTTCAGCAATTTGAGCTAGGGTAATTCTTCAGAAGAGGCAGTATCCCACATTGAATCCATGCTGAACTCGACTTATGGACATGTACAAACTACCATATTATATATATATGCTATCCCTTTGACGTCACACAATATCATTAGAATGTTCTACATTTTAAAAGCTAACGAACTAAATACTTATATCACAAAGACACTTACCTCTGAAAAATCGCTAAACACGTGAATATAATTACTACAGGGTTTAATCTTAATTGAATATCCTCTATTAAAATTGTGTATGAGAGCATAAGTATATGATCTGTACTTAACAGGTTTACATCATATTGAATTATCGTCATATCCCTCGCTATTATTTTTGGATTGCTGTTCGGTGATCAAAAGCTGAGGTATATCAGTCAAATATTAAACCTGACCAGGCCCATATTTATATCCTAACTCACGAGCATTAAGCATGACTCTCCTATACACGACTTTAGAGTTATACTCTAACTCGGCCAGATCTACAAGAATCTCGATGGCCGCAAATTCTTCCGCAGGGACACTCTCCCACAACGATTCCAAATAAACAAATAAGAAATTAGAATTACAAAAGCTAAAGTTTATAGTATTCGTCACGAATTAACTTTGCTAATAAATGCCGCAAATTTAAAGACAAGTCAGAAAACACATTAAGTGTCGCGCNGATATGTATACAGCATTGCATGAAATGATTCACTGTTGATAAGGCAAGATAAACATATATTTTCAGTTTTAGGCTTGACACAATGATTCGTTTGTAATTAGCATGTTAAACTGTTCGTGAAACGTAATAATTTTTTTTCTACGCATCAACAGTGAACTTTGAAAGCTATCATGTTGTAAAGTGTAAGAACCGATAAACAATCTAAATACGGGGCACATCAATAATACTTTTACAGATATGAAAGCATCACAACTTTGAGACATTTCTAAAAGTTATTCATGTGAAGCAGTTTTTGTTCAGAATTGGGGAACTCTAAAAGTATGAAATTCAATNGTAAATGTTCCGTATAAAGGCTGCCAGTATTTTGTATTTAATCATTCAACGATAAACTTTAAATATACCGTGCTTACTTTGCTTTGGCTTCATACCAAGAAAATTCATATTTACATTTTCACATCCTATAACAAATGCATATAATTATCTGAACAAAAAACTGCAAATGTGGGAAGGCACATAGGTCATTCACGGACAATGTTAACTGTGATTAATAAATGTACATCGGAAATATCCATAACCTCTTGGCTATAGAGCGCGTTCTAGTAACCAGTAGACAAGATNTGTCGGCTCCATCATTAATATGAAACGATATTTTTNANTGAATTCTAAATAGCTAAAGGGATTCAGTTTCTGAANGCATCTCCATTATAGAATATGGAATAACTATATCACACTGCTTGTGACTTAGGGTAAAAAAAGTTAATATGCATCAAGTTTCGATGATAATATAAGTTCTGGCAACACGACACAATCAACCTAAAGCGTCGTTATGACGCGGTAAAGCTCTCCATTAAATCACCGCAACTACTTCATTGGGGAAATANAAACCCAAAATTTACTTCACGCAGGTAAATAGATTGTTAAGCTTTATCTAAACATAGCAGAATTAGCATGTATCACTATTTTTTCGACGACAAAACTAAGACGTTGGTGAAATATTTTAATTACATCTTTGTTAGATCAATAGTCAATACTTAGTAATTTATATTCATAAATATTTTCAGATAATGTCAAAATACAGTTATGCAGAAGCGTTGTTACGACGCGGAGTTATATTAACATATGTGCTAAACCC
>KZ872584.1:12707-23025 GCA_003456935.1 Machilis hrabei
TTTAGGTTGTCCTTCACACTACAGTTTAAATTCATGTAAAATCAATTGTTTTCATAGCAGACATAGTGGTGTAGTGCATTTTGCGGTACGCAAAAGTTTTGAATTTGTGAAGTGGTTAAATGAAGCACAGTTACATAAGCAATGCTTATAGTTACTGGTTGAAGGTTATGAACACCGCCAACTTGAGTGTGTGCATGTTGTTGATTGAAGGTTATAAACACCGCCAGCATGTATGTGTGGAGTATTGTTTATGATAAATGTGTTTCAATAGTGGTAGTAGTAATAAAAAAAAACATTAAAAACAATAATAAAAAAAATAAAAAAAACACTAAACACACCTGGTCTAAGCCCTCAGCTTAGACCTGCGAGTCCCAAGTCTCGGAAAAGGGTAAGGAGTGGAATGTCTATTGATCGAGCTTCCCTAAAGCACCTCTTGGGGATATATTTTCGGTCCATAGAAAATATCGGAAAATCAGGATGGAGAAATATTTCTGGCCCCAAACAATATATATCTTAATTGGTACTATTCAAAAACGTAATGTTCTGGCCCCCAAAGATTATATATCAAAATTAGTGCTATTCAAAAACGTAATGTTCTGTCCCCCAAACAATATATATCAAAATTAGTGCTATTCAAACACGTAATGTTCTGGCCCCCAAAGTATATATATCAACATTACTAATATTAAAAAACAGAATAATTTCTTACCGATATATGTCAGGCCCCCGAAAAGAAAATATCAAAACAAAAGAATATCGATTTTATTAACGCCGAAAAGAAAATTCAAAAATTGTTCCCAACCATAGCCGAACAGAGTTCCGATGATGGAAAAAATATGTCGGAAAAAATTATCAAAAATTTAAAAAAAAATGGAAAAAATTATTGAAAAACAAATAAGAAATCATAAATTTTTCTCATCCACACTTGAACAGAGCTCCGATTATCACGCCAGAAAAACATTGAAAAATTTTTCAAACATTTTTTTCTCCACCAGTGGAAAACAGCAAAAATTTCACATCGAGAAATGGTCGAAACGTTTTTCTCCACCAGAGGAAAACAGAGTTAGACAGGATGTGACGTCTTGGCGGCCATTGTGCCATGAAGTTGTTCCTACATCTGACGTCATGGCGGCCATTGTGCCATGAAGGCATTCCTATCTCTTAAGGAGCCAGTCGTATTGAGGTCAACTTTATTGTTTTTATTAAAAATGTTTGTTTTTCGGAAATTTGCAATTTTTATGCTGGAATTAAACTAATGAGCATCGCCCGATGCGCATATGTCTTTTTAAAAAATGCGTACGTTTATTTTTAAGGGTAAAAAATATTTCGAAAAAAAAATCGAAAAAAAATCGAAAAAATTGTGAAATATGACGTCATCGGCCGCGAGAGGGATTCTATCCACGAGAGGCCTTGGGACACCCACTTTTCCCTCTACTTACATAAAAGAAACTGTGTTAATTTCAATGTACTTGCAACTGCAATAAAGACCTTCTAGGTAACATATTTAATTAATACATATTGAGGTTAAACGTTATTTACTTAAAAAAGTTAAAATTAAAAACCTATTTATGACAAATCATTTCCATCATTTACTAAGTCCTTATGTTGCCTTTTCCTTTTCCACTTATAACTCTTTTTGCTACGGATTTTCTCTGTCAAGCATCCCGCAATTGTCCACTATTTCTTGTGAATTAAGAGTAATTATCGTAGCCTTTCTTTATGTACATAGAATACCCTACTGGTACTGAGGTATACTTGCTGCCACATGGAGAAGTACTGCTCTCACCATTTTTTGTTGTTAAACACTCCTTTATCAAAACTTGATAAAATAATAGGATATTTATGTTCTAAGAAAGGTGTAATTAAAACTTTGTTTTAAACTTAATACAATGAACCATTAGATGCTAAAATCGAAAATTTGAGTTTGTGATAAAATGGAATGTGGTATACTTTTTGGGTTTACTAATTTTACTGAAATTGCATAACAAATCTGCAGGTTTGTGGTATTCACAGATTTGGAAATACAAAGAAATAAAAGATATACACATTTATTGGATAAAAAACACAAAACCAAAACAAATCCTACATATTTATTAAAACGTAGGTTCATGTCGCTTATTTGTTTTTATGATAAGCAATTCACGAAAGAGTGTAACCTGTAATGCAAAAGCACCGTGATTGCCAAAATAAATGTACACATTATATTTGCACATTTAATGTTATTCTCACCGTAATTACGCCACTAACGAAATTGTAAACTTCACTAGGCCATCGTATGATGTCCTTTGAAAGTATTTCCAGTTTAACGCAAACTTTGTTCTACTAGCGTTGCTCAGTTCAATATTCGAAACAATTTTGAAATTAAACTGAAACAATGGTTTTGTAAATAACGATTAAAATATTACAGAAACATAAATTTTTCGGACTGCAGTAGCTTGACTTACCTTTCAAAGGTGTGTACAGTATATCAAGGATTTCATGGTTTCTGTCGATAACGTTATCAGTCAATGAAGCTGCTGAGATTGTCGCATGTATTGCGACAATAACAATAAATAAATCACATAAGGCATGTTTTCCCTTCATTGTGAAGATCTAATAAATACAGAAACAGAGCATATATTGTAAACTATATTTAAAGGAAGTAATACATTAACTACATAAACATTATTAAAATAGAATGAAAGAAATTGCTTCAATTGATAAAAAAGTATGAAAATATTTCATAGAGTACGACATTTCTTGGTACAGTCTATCTATTGTTTTTTTTTTGTAGAATGATGATATACAATAAGTAGGTTATAGGGAAAGACAAATTTCGTGAATGTGAAAACCATATTTAGAGTAAACTCTTGAATGGCTAAGCTAAAAAAGACATTTAATATAGCCCCAGCGTTTACACTCAACACGGTTAAGGTATTTATTTAACAATTGTATTAGTAAAACAAAGTGCGATACCAGTGCATCTTCCAACACTTTTCTTTATATCTGGCATATACGTGCCTTGCTTCCCATTTACAAAATGCTGTAACGAAGATATTGCTTTTCTATAATTAGTCACAGGAAATGTGTGCTGATACTCTTTGAGGATACTGAACATTCCGTAACACTCGTACAACGGAAGTTTCATAGATACTCCTTTCGCGAAAGGGGATGTTCCGTGGTGTCTAAGGCCGGTATTCATAGTCGTCAACTAAATAGAGCTTATAATAAGTAATGCCTAAATCTCTATTTAAGTCGAGATCATGATACTTTTTTATCATGTATTCATAGTCGAGTAAGTATAATTATTTCGTTACTTAGAGGTCAAATGAGTACTGCTTCTCGTTTTCATTGATAAAACAGTAAAAAATAATCCACTTGCGTGATTGTTGAATTTTTTATACGTTTGTAAATAAGTCACCAAATAAGTACAATTTTACCAAGTCGAGATTTTGACACAGTACTTATTTAAATTACTAAGACTTATTTGCTGACTAAGAATCATCTCTCCAAATAAATTCTACTTATTAAATAAGTACTACTTGATGAAGCTATACCTAGTTAGCAAACAAGTCGTCGACAATGAATACCGCCCGACTCTCTGATCTGACTGTTTGCGGCTACTTCCTTTGGAGATATCTGAAAAGCAAAGGCTTTACTATTGGCAAAAAAGAAAAATATACTATATCGCTGAATGGAAGCAATACATACGATATAAATACACAACGATCACATGTCACAATAATGTGTAATCAAGAATGCAAGAATCTTGCTAATGAACGGAATGTTGTTTGAAGGGGTTTGAGATGTTACTTGGCATATTTATGTAAATAATTAATATTATATATGAGACCCGTATGTGTTTAAAACCCGCCAAATCGCTCCTCCACAACTTGTAGTAATTGTAGTTACTAATGAATATTATATTACTACACTCTTGTCACAGTTATGTTTGAAATATATATTTATGCAAGACATTTTAGTTCAAACCTTGTCGCTGTACTTAACATATAATTTTTCTACAGCTGCTTTCCAGTAGTCAGTGAACGGGCGGATAATTATGTAATAATTCTTAGAAATGTTTGTTTTCCCTTAAAGTACTATTTATTAAAGAATATTTAAGTATGTTTTTCCCCCGCACTTTGATGAAAAGTATTTAATGTTTAACTTACGTGTAAAAAATGTTCTGAACGTTTTAATAAATACGCCCTTCGATTTTAAAAACAATTATCATTTTCTGTTGGGAGTGTAATTTCTCATTAAACTAATTTCAAATAAACCATGTTAATATTCATTGTCATAGCATACGTAATGCCAATTCCTCATTGTTTTATAATAGTAAGGAAGTACGAATTTATTACTGGTGTTCAAAATTGGTTACATTAACTGTGTTTTTCTACTCATTTAGGTTATTTGCTTTGCTTTACTATTTTCATTTAGCCTTCCTTGACAGTGTTACAGCTTAACATAGCAGTAGTATATTATTATGATACAGTTAGGACACGCAGTCAGTAATTCTGTGTTAGATACATTAGTCAAAAGTTTAAATTAAAATGGTTGAGAGATTGATCTTTGTGTGTGGAAGGTATCACAAGAAAATTACGTAAAAAAAACATACAAAACATTTTCATGCCATACACAAAATGCAGATACTTTTCCATCAATGGACTAGATAAAAAGTACGCCTATTGCTCACTTTAAACTAAGTTAGTGCTTCGTAATTACCATACTGTAGATCTATCTGTCAAAATCGCATTTCAAGCATTTCTGGCCCTTTGCCAAAATTTCACATCGTATCCAGTGGACTCTGGTATTTGTAACAAAACTGTAGAATATGTCATTAGTGTTCCCCAATACATCTGTACTCATCGCAAAGGTGAATCGTTTGATTTAATCCTGTCTTACTTCGTAACTCTGCCGATGCATGCATACAGCAGACAACTAATGTATCTTATGCAATGTGACTCAAAAAAAAAAAAAAAGCAAGCAAAATGTTAGTCATCTTAATGATGCTCAGACCATACTAATAAAAAGAATAAACATTTTGTCAGTTTTACCTCTTACATTAAAGAGCAGGGTAGGTAGCCCTAAAAGCAATTGAAAAAGTGAACGAATTTGTTAAAAGTTACATAAACACGACGACTTCCTTTCCCATTTACAAAATGTTATTTTGCTTTTGAGGTAGCTCCAGAAGAATGAGCAAAAGAGATTCTCACTCCAGGATACAAGAATAGAAGACATCTTGCTATTTTTTTAAGAAGCTATTCTTCACCTTAATGTAAAATATATGTAAATATTTAATTATTGAGAAGCTGTGTATGTTTAAAAACTGTAGAGTTTGTCTTCCCCGTCCTGTACGAATAGTAACTAAAATAGTACATTAATAGACCCACGTTACAGTTGCGTTCTAAATAATATTTTTGTAGGCCTATAAAATTTAAGTTAAAAGCTGTGCCGCTGTATCTAACGTATCCTTTTTTACAGCTGATTTCCAGCAGTCGGTGATCAGGTCGGATAATTATGTAGTAATTAATTAAAAAGAGGCCATTAAATGTGATTTGTTTCTCTGACTTATTAAAATAAATATTTAAGTGTGTTTTTCTCTGCAATTTTGCCATAAATTATTATTAGGTTTAGCTCACTTGAAAGAAATGCGCTTGACATTTTGAAAAATATTTTTTTTACATTAAGAAGCAGGTGAAATATTCGTAGCTCACAAAAAATGTAGCAAGATCTCAACAAGTACACCAAATAAATGGTTGTCATAATATCGACCATCAGTTCCATTTGTTACCACAACAACTTTTTTATGATGGCGCTACTATTGAGTGGGTAATGATAAAGTAGTTGCCCTTTTCAAATATGAATTAATAAACATAAATAGAAATATTGGAATATATTTTCGTTTATTGTAGCTAAATATCAGGCAGGGCTATTGAGGTATCGACATAAGAGAAGAAAATAAGTTTTCATACTTTTTATTTAAGATGATGATGAGTAACGTGGTATAGACACCTAATGGGTCATTCAAGAACGACGAACACATTTTATTATTCTGAATAATGAATATAAATGGACATCTAAAAAATCCATGCATTACGAGTGATTTGAACCCACAACCTCTTGCGCCAGAGTGCGCTGTGTTAACCATAATACTTTTTTTTCCTATTTTTTCGTTCTGAGCCTTGCTCTTGTTTCGGTATGTTTTCTGTTTCTATTTTACACACATTCGACATCACAAACATCATGCCTTACGCGGGATTCGAACCCACGACCTCCGGGTCCAGAGTTAGTTACTCCAGCCACTCGGCCCAAGAAGACATTAAAGCTGCTTGTTCAAATAATTTATTTTTTGTCACAACTTGTTTTACGACAGTAATGTTGTGTATTTCCAGTATTAAAGCAAGCATGCACCAGCATCAATTGAGAGGCACTGGAGAACGTTTGGTTTTGTTGATGCAATATTGACACTTTTAGCTATTTAAAAGTAGGCGATATATGTGAGAGGTGAACGTCGGCTGAGATGGTATGTGAGGGCTGACCGATACGCTATAGTTGAGCAACTCATCGACAAAACTAATAAGAGGGCTACCAGACGTGTGTCTAAAACGACAGTACAGCAAACCTTGTTGCGTATGGGGCTCCGCAATAGACGGATCGTCACTACTCCTATGCTAACGAAGGTGCATCGGAGGAAACGGCTTCAGTACCAGAATTGGACCACTGCTGATTGGTTGCAGGTTGCCTTCTCCGATGAGTCACGGTGTTTCCTTCATCTAACGGATGGACGTAGGGGTGTCAGTTGAGAAACCTGCGAGAATAAACACTCTGCAACCATTGATTGCTGGACGAGCACAAGCTAGTGTTGGCAGTGTTATGGTCTGGGGAATGTTTTCATGGCTCCTTTTTGGGTCCACTCATATATGTGGAAAGCACTCTCGACCGATTTGGTCATGTATCCATCCTGGAATAGAATGTACACCCATACATGTTGAATGTCTTCCCTGGGATGGGATGTGTCACACGTCCAGGATAGCATAAGAGCACGAACAAGTACTTTCCAAGCCCCGAATTCACCACATTTGAATCCAATTGAGTACCTTTGGAACGACTTTGATCGTCACGTTTGAAGTATGAATCAACCGCCACGTACCCTTCAGCTGCTATCGGACGCACTGCAGTCTGCAAGGCTCCAGATACCGTTCGGCAACCTTCCAGCATCTTAGTGAATCACTCCCACGCCGTCTAGCTGCTGTCCGGGCTGTACAAGGTGGTTATTATGGATATTAGCTGGTGGTCATAGTAATGTGACTCGACTGAGTACTTTGAAATTCTTGGGAAGGTATTGAAAATATTTTAAACGGTGATTATAATATATCATGTTTAAAAAGCTGAAAAGTAGTTTCAGTTCTAGTATCCTTACTGCATCATCTTGAGTGTTGTGCAGCCGACTAAATGTTTATTTAAATTTATTGTTATGCACCAGAAATAGAGTTCTTTGATTGAGGTATATATTTTCTAAAGTTTTCTTATCCCTGTTAGGTCAACTTGTTTTTAGTAAACATGTAACTTCCCTTTTGTCGTTATTTCTCAATCACACCAACGGAACACATGCTGTGAGAGGAAGAATGTATTCCTTCGTTTTGGAGGTTCTGGATGACGCAGAAAAAAACACAACTACAAATCACTTCCAGGAAAGAAAACGCACATAATTTCTGTGTAACCTTGCTCTGGCCTATCTGAAGATATATTTTGTTGGTTTTAGCATCTAATGAAAGGCAGTTAAACAGATTGTCAACATTTTTCCCATTAATAGCGAAAAAAAGGACTGAAATTTTTGCAATATTAAGATTTTTATAAATGATGCCTCATTATATACTGAAAAAAATAATATTAATATGAAAGTAGCTGTTGCAAGAAATATGTATTTGTTTTCCGGTTATTTTTGGTCAAATGGTGTGACAGTTTATTGAACCGTAAAATGGCATAACCTGTAAATTTAGATATTTTTGACTCCTAAATTAATAGGTTCACTTTTTAATTTAACATTAAGTAAGATTGTCAGCACCTAAACCTTTAAGTCTCAAATAAATACCAGTACACATATTTTCTCAACGTACCTATTAAAGTTTCTACGTGCAATTTTAATGTAATCTAAATGTCTAAAGATAAGATTCCAAACTATAAAAATAGGTTACAGCTTTATAAAGGTAGACAACTAAATACGTTACGTTAAGAAAAGTACCTAGCACCCAAAACAGGAATTTCACCCAGAAAAACAAATCTGCCATAGACATATATGCCATATTTTCATTTCTTCTCCTCTTATAACGACCATTTAATGACTATGTTTTTGCAACGTGTAATTAAAATTAAGTTTATTGGTTATGATCACTGCCCTCACAGTTTTAACAAAAAGTTGGAATAAATTAATTGTATAGTATTTAAAATAATTCCTTATTCATTAATTATCCATTTAAGCAATTAGAGTTGCAAAATATATCTCGTGTAATGTTTTCTTTACTATTGTTGAACTTTGTCGTAAAATTTACTTACCTTTTCTGTAAGACAAACAAAAACCCAATAAATATTTCTCTATAATGCTGTTCTAATGCAAAATCTGTACACTTCTAAACTGTTGTAAATGCACAAAACTTGTCGTGACCTCGCACTACCAGGTAGTAACAGCTAGCAATTTGAACGTTATATGCCCACAATGATGAAAAATTAATGGGAACCTGTTATCGGTCGTTTCAACACAATAGCTGAATTTGAACAATAGGCTGTTGTACAATCACATACACATATTTTGTTCAAGTTCTTTAACGTCTTAATGATAAACCCACTCATTAAAATTTAACACCAGGTTTTAAATTTTTGCTTAAATTAAAATTGTATTTTTTTTTCAGAACAGAATTGCTTTTACAATCCTCGATAGTCTACTTACATAGGAATAACATATGTATTTAGAAAATACACTGAGCCATTTGAGATGTATCTGAGGAAAATTATTTCAATTTAGCGCCTACAGTTATGACGTAAATGTTGCATGCTAATGGATGTGCAATGTTAAAAGTAATATATCGTACGACACGAGGTTTGAAAAACACAATAATATAACTGGTACAAAGAAAACATTTAGTCGAAGTGTTGTAGTAGGTTGTCTGTACGACGCATAACTTTAATTAGTGTAGTTTAATATCTCATAAAAAATACGCTATGCTTTGACCTATAAAACAAACTCTACAACACTACTAAGAAACTAGAACGTGTACGTGAATTTTCAACCTGAGAAGTACAAAAATTGCTACATGAACGCTAATATTTCTGTTTGAGAATTTGAAAACACTGAACGTCCTTTTAAAAAATGACATACAAATTTGGTACCTTTTAGAAAACTGCCTTATCAACTGTAATTAGTGAATGTGCAACATAGATAGGCATTTAAAAAATCACGTTGCCTCATTTGTAATTGGTACTGTTGCGTACATAAAATTACATTTCATCATTTTGGCAAAATTGTTTGGCCCTAAACATTAACTGAATGGTTGAGAGTGGCCATTTGCACCGATAATACTTGGTATCCAGGAAACTTTTGTTTTAAATAACCCAACGCTTTCACATCAGGTACAGGAGTTTCTAGAAAACCTGTACCTGTTCAAAATCTATAATTACAATATCAGTATAAACAGCTAAGTTATCATGTTCTTCAAAAGCCTTACTTCCAGAGCGATAGTGCATTCTGTGCATGCTCTATACGTCGAATACGAGGGTATACTAAACATTACTTTAAGAGTCCTTCTCCCCTTTTTTGCCTTATGCAGTTTACATGTTAATGTTTCTGCTCATATATTGAAACGTTTTTGTCGGACAACCTTTTTTAAAACTTTATATGAAAGAGGAGCTCAAGGAGAAAGATATGTTGTTGTTAGAATATGAGAATTCGATTTTGTTTGGTGTTGAGCTTCTTGTTTATAGCATATTTTTTACATAATCTGAAATTTTTCTTTAGATTTCTACAGTAAAAAACTTTTGATACATTATATTTATATAATTACTGCATATCATAGTCCATAATATTACCTTTAAGATGAAACTTTGAACTTGGAAAAATATTGTCTCTCTAATTTATTATGATAAAAAATGTAATCGCATGTCAAATTCATTTTTAAAGCCCGTACAGATGCGCCAAAAGTGGCCAATAACAGAACCTACTCGCGCGGAAGGATATTATCGGGAATGAGAAACTGAAAGCTATGGGAAAGAGAACAATAGTAGACCCTTGAAGGCTTTACCTGACAACCAAGACTGATGTCAAGAAATTTAACCGTTTATGACG
>KZ872585.1:11352-21720 GCA_003456935.1 Machilis hrabei
TGATACGTCATAGTAGTATGCTACTTTACAAGTAACCGGACGAAAATGAACTTCTTTTAATATACAATACGAGCGTTTCGTTCATAACTGAAAATAAAAATAATAAACACTCTTATAAAGTCAATTTATAAAGATGTTTTAGTTATAAATTTCGTCATTTGATACAAACGATACGGTCCATTTAGGGAGACGCAAATCCATTAATGGACCACTTACTCGATTTTCAAGCTTATTTCAGCAAGGAAAAGGGAAGCAAATTTATTTTTGAATGTAACAATACATATGGTGATTCTCTTATAAATTTATTAAATAAAAGTAGTGCACAAATTATTATGATAGGGCATAAAACAGCTTTTTAGGTCCATCGATAGCAACCCTTCCCTTTAGATTTCTTATTAAACTCTACTTAAGTTTAGGCTATGAATGTAAGATAATAATATATAAATTACAATTTTGGTCATATTGTTTGTGAACAATTGCTAAAGTTCATTGTGTTCGTCAATTTTGTTTGGCTAGTATGTTGGGTAGTGGGCAAGTATTGCTTAATAAGTTTTAAGTCGTGCAATAGTTAGCATTAACTCTAATGTTTGCATCACACGTTCGTCTATTTAATTTGATTTGTTTACTGCATTAATGTCGATAAATTGATGTTATTTTCTAACGTGTAGGGATCTGTGATGTATAATTTTAACTTTTGTTTTTCGTGCTTATATAAATTTTTCGAAGTGTTTGGAGTAAGAACACTTCAAAACAGTGTTGTACTATCAGATGCAAATGTTTATTTTGGCCATATAGGGTTTGTTATGCTGAATCTCATACTAGCCTAAATGGATGGGGCATGACCACAGTCAAGCGCTGTTATTGGAGGATTTCGTGAGTACTATGGAATTTGGGAGAATAGTAGTGCTCAACTGTGGTCACGCCCCATCGATTTAGGTTAATAAGATAGGTTTCGCATACCAAACCTTATATGGTCGGAAACACATTTTTGTATCTGATATTGCAGCCTGTCCCGGTAGCCTAGTGGTTAGCCACTTGGCCTTGCACGCCGGAGGTCCCAGGTTCGATTCCCGGCTAGGGCTGGGTGTTATTCACTGTCTCAATAAAAAGTGTTCATCATCACCTTCATAAAAATAGNATCCCTCTCGAAGATGAATAGCCGCTAGGAGATAAAAATTGCCTCTCTGGTTTATATATAACTCACTGTTCCTTAAACAGTAACGTATGTCATTCATTCTGATCAGGTGGTTTTCCCTGAGGGTACAAATCACCAACACACTTAAACATATTTACTTGGTTCTGGGCATATACTATGCTGATGTCATATTTTCGGTGATATTTCTCAAACTGAATAATTTTAAGGTTCAAACGAGCGTTTATATACTTGCTTCAAGCATACGTAGGGACGATGTTTTATTTGCAGCAAGAACTGTATTATTTTACACTGTTCACCATGCGAAACACTTGCTGCAAGCATAATATATTCGGCGTAAGGAGGAGTAGCGTGTATACTAGATTCTAGCTTATATTGTATTCCAATCAAGTAGCCTAAACGTTTTCAAGAGTGACGTCGTTTTTTAAGGGGGCTACCTACGATTCTGTGAGCATTAAAGTTACCTGTTGTACGAGCTGCTCGTCATTGCCACTCAGCCGAAAAAGCCTCTAGCGGCTCGCCGTGGCTGAGTAGTGGCTAAATTCATACAATAGTACCTGCATTTGTTTCTCAGAGTATTTTCCTACAATATCTAGGGACTTTAAATTTAAATCGTTTTGGAGAAATATGCTCTGGTTGCAGGCCCGTGAATTTTGCGAAAATATTTTGTAAATGTGTTGTTATATTTCTCATTGTGAAGATAAAGTGTATCTGTAATTATTTTAAGTACTACTTCTGCCAATTGAAGTACTAATGTCAATCAAGCTTAGGTCACACAATGGTGATTTTTAATGGGCTACCTGTATGTCTAATGTATATTATATGTCATGCAGTGTTGGACATTGGAAGTGCTCAGTCTACATCATTTGAACGACGAAAAGTTTCACACAGTTTGTTTCAAAACGACTTTATCAGTAGACTGTTTGGCAGTTTAGCTAGAAGCTCTCTTTTGTTCTCTATTTATTGCAGAAATTTATACGCTATGGAAAATATTCAATACTTTAAAACTGTTTGGCATTTCTATTTCGACCTACAGATACAAATATGTGTTTACTTATATTAAAATGTCCTGTTTTTAATGATATTATGATTAAAAAAGCATTAGTACTAAAACTTCCTTTGTTCCATTGGCTGCTTGGACAAGATGGATGGGGTAAGATTACGTGTTCACACTGTGACAACAGTTTTAATTTTAGTTTGACCTCTAAGTATAAAATCAATTAGTATAAGATATGATGCGGCAAAATTGTACTAAGTATTCTGTTTGTATATTCAATGTTCTTCTTTGATTTATCTACTGTATATAGGACGTACTGTGCTGAACACCGAAGGAATATTTGCAGAAGGAACCCGCCTAATATATCTCGTTCTTCAAAGTGGAATTCTGCCTCATCCTGAACATTCCAAAGCTTAATTAACAACGGTTTCAGAGTAATTAAGAACATTTCATTTCTACCTCCAAGAGGTGCAAGGTCTCCAAATACTACGAGTTTTTACCGTTTTACAAGACGTTTTACCATTTATTTTATATCGCACGTATAAAGAAAAGTGTATACATGCATGGACGTATTGAATATTGTGACGTATTCTTAGATTGATACTCTGATTCTATGCTTGACGAATTACGATGTGCCTATTTGGATGTATACTTAACAGAAGTATACAACCAAATTTCCGTTAATGGTTGAAGTTATTCTAAAATTAAAGAATAACTTGTTACGTTAGCAGTATATCCAGTCACAGTATCTCATAAGTTTGCGAAAGATCCAGTAGTTGTCTCTGACCGTCACACAAGAAAACCAAGGAAGCACTCTTGGCCGTCTTGGAGACTCCAGTAGATATCGCTGACTATCCCATTACATTAAAGATCCTTTATACGTTAGAATAAGACCAAGAATGAAAAGAAATACGTAAATAATCTGGTTTGACCAAACGTATGCATGTTTTATTTTTTTAAGGGCCGGACATCTTACATTGTATTTTGTGTTTTTTTCAACTGATAANAACCATACTTAATCTAAATCACCAAATATAAAAACAGTTCAAACATAATGTCCGCAGTCATTAACATTATCACCATAAACCTAAAACATGATTTTTTTGTGTAGGCCAGATCAAATGAACTTACCGAAACATTTACGATCACAGGTTCATTTTTCGGAATACAAAGTCTATATTTCTTGGGTAAATCAAGTGATTTTTTTTAGTATAAATAGGTAGTAAAAACCTTACAAGAATGCAGAACCGCACAGACTTATAAACANTGGAAAATAACTTTTCCACTCCATTTCAATCAAGGAACATACCATATCATTTTGTAAGGGGAATTTCCGAACACCCTGTAGAACAAATACATATACCTACCTCAGTGTGAAAAAACACTAAAAGCCAATATACAACTCTTGAAATTTTAATTACAAATAAAAACATCTTCAAGTGGAGGAGCCCACCTGCCTGGTCTTGTGGTTAGCGTACCGAACTCTAGATAGGGTAGTTTGATAAGGCAAGGATATTTGTAATGTCCATTCGTCTCAATTGATCAAAATAAGCATTATATATCAAATATCGTTCTCAGACAATTCTATGTATTAAAGCTGGTTTGGCTTCACTGAGAAAATGTCTTCGCCCAGGTGGGGCTCGAACCCAGGACCTATGGATCCACCTACATCCCATGCTAGTGATGTTGCGCGCCTTAGACTACTCGCCAGCTTTAATACATAAAATAAGCATTGTTCGTCTTCNTGAAATGACCTATTTAGTGTCGGTATGATATTGAACATAATATATCATGATCATTCAAGTGGAAATCATGTCCGTACGTCCATCTGTGAACAATTTTTGTAACACTTTGTGTGCGAGACCTTTACTATAAGGTATATTCCAACCTTAGTTTTTTGTTTTGTTTTTTAGTGTAGCGGACATTTTCAAGTGTTTTCAAGGTAGTGGATTTATCGTTAAATTTGCAATGGCCCCTGAAACCCTCCAACGATTCTCATTAAACAACATGTAGGAGACTTGTACAACAAGTTAATAAAGACGTGCAGAAACCGTCCTCTGAGCCGCCCAAATCGTACCTTTGGCATCATTGAGGACCTTGGTGGACTAACGACTTAACTTCAAACACGTGGTTTTGAGTAAACCGAAATTGAAAACTGAACATCATGGCTAACAACTTGTAACATGCTTCCTCTTTAACACCTCTCCTGCCACCTATGAGTGGGGTAGAAAAACTAAATACAGAGAGATTATCAAACAGAGTGTTAATATTTCAATTATGCAATCGGAGCAATAACAGCTTCATCAACGTAAAGTCGTTAGTCCACCCAGGTCCACATTGTTGGTCTGCTATCATTTTGGTTTGTTATTCCTATTACAACGAATTAAGTGAGACAAATTATTTTTTTAATGCTAGGCCTACTATTTTCGATGATTCTCGTTCAGAGATGTATCCCATCCTATGTAACGGTGCCCCTTCAAGACCAAAACAGTGTTGGAGAAATACCTAAAACCTAGATATAGCTATTTGTATTTGCTGGGGTGCGAGTGGATTCTATAACGCTGTGAATGAGAGACCAGTCGATGCTACAAATGTTTTGGGGCGAACCTTTTGCTTTCAATACAGGCTCATGTTACAATTAAGTCACTAAAAAACTTTATCTCACAACCTTTAGTTTTAGATAAATAGAGGTCAAAGTTTGTCGTAGAGATAATATACCTGCCGTATAAAATCTAAACCAACGGCAACAGTGGCACAAATCCACAACTTGGTGATCTGGATTCTGGAGTACTGACAATCCGCCTAGCTTGGTCGGCTCGAAACTTGACTGAATTGAATAATATTACTCAAATTAGAGAACCGAATAAATCAAGTAAATTGCTATAACTGTATTTGCACCTATTCCAAAGGCTTTCTTTCGGGATATGTTTATCTAGCTGAGAAGACTTATATTTGTTACCATTTGGTAACACTGTTGTGTTTTTTACAATTCTCAGTAGAATGAAGTAATACGTATATGTAGACTTTTTATCAAACGATTTCGTTTGCCTAGGCCGAATTTCATGATNTGAAAATTTGACAACATTTGTGTCCCAATGTGGCAAGACTGTTTCAACTTTGGCAGAGTGTTTGATTTTGATATGTGTCATTGACAGCTTCTGAATACAAAATGTCGATCTTTTCAACTGCACAGCTAAAATTTGGATATGCCGCGATTTTTGAAAAGTGGCTAACATATGATAATAACAAATACTCATATTTGACATACCTCATAGAAACTGACTTGCTCGCTAAGTTTCGTTGAATTCAATAGTAGGGTTCAAGTTACTTTTCTAATTAGCCCGTACGAAAAATATCCCGAAAATGGCAGAGAGGTTTAGTGTTTTATCACATATAAACAGGGTGTTAATGAATAACACTTACAAACTTCGGGAGTGAGTTCAGCACATTAGGACAATGAAAAAAGATTAAGTTTACATATGTCCGGAAATGCCTCCCCTCCGAGTTAAGGGCATTTTTTGTATATCCAGAAAAACATTTTTTCCCGTAGAATTTGAATGTGCAAAAAAAAATAGGGGTTCCCATTTGGAAAAACAAAGCNAGTATCAATTTTGCCGAGAACAGCGCCATCTATGATGTAACAAGTAGCGCCATTTTGTTCTCCTCGTTGAGCTGAACAAATTTGGTGCAGGGCATTTTTGTCGTAGGATGCAAAATTCCCACGTTATCGACTTGTAACAGGCTACGTAGGCCACCCTGTATACAGGGTGTTTGGAAATTGCACCGAGAAATTTTGAGAGGTGGTCAGGCACCCCAAACTGATTGGAAAATATATAAGGAACATGGGGTCTAAATGGCACCGTTTTCGCTTAAATCNTAAATCAAGTGATTTTTTTTAGTATAAATAGGTAGTAAAAACCTTACAAGAATGCAGAACCGCACAGACTTATAAACACAATGTAAGGAAATATACTTAATAAATGTTAAAGGTAAAAATTGAAGTCACACTGCAAGACGTTGATTTTTTAAAAAGCATGTTAGTGTTCAATACGTATTTACATGTCACCCAATGCTACTTACTGTAATGAATCTTTTTTTAATAAGGTCAGTTATTTACTTATTGCAACATACCGTCCGATTTTTTTAACGCAATATTCTAATATTCTTATACTAAAAGGTGACATGGAATACACATGAGACGTTTGACCAATGCAATTTCTTCGTTCAAGGGAACATGTGTAAATATTCCAGTACTTCCTTCTTAGTACCACAAGTTTCATGGAGTACTGTCAAAAATCCCTTATTATAAATTAAACATAAATAAGTAATGTGTTATTTTTTCCTGTTTACAGCCTTGTAGGGCCTACCTACAAATCGTTATTATAAAATCCAGGCCTATGTGTAGCGACAGAGAGTCTTTGTTTCAGAAAAAAACGAAATGCAATGTAAATATTTTGAAGAAGTCACTATACGTAGGGTATATTCAAGTCAAACCCTATGTATACCTTGACTTATTCGTTAGAAGTCCATCTCTACCCTTGATGTCAAACTATTGTAAGACATTTCTCTGTATTGCTGGGTTCTCTTGATTAGTAACGAAATTGAAATTAGTAAGAAGTCGAAATTCCATACAATCGTTTTAAAAGCTAACAATTAAGATAAAATATCTCAAGATCTAACCACGTAGTGGCTAAGCGTAATAAGATGGGCATACTTTAGTGTTACATCTCATAGCTGCGACCTGAGCCTGGCAGTGTTGTCAGAGTATAATGTAACGACATGGCTATTACATTCACATACAATGAACGTTTTTTTTTTACTTTTGAGATCATAATGTTCCGGTTTCAGTCAGAATACGTGTCAATATTGAAAAAATGTTAGTAAGCATAAATTGCTCTTTTTTAATATATAAACAACTTAAATTAACTCTTAGTGTAAAAGAAACATTTTCAACGGAAAACATTAATGCATAAATAATTTTTACAGACTGTGTAACATTATCAATAACAACACTTTTTCTCTCTGGTTAGAATGTAACGTAATTATTTAGCATTCGTAATTAGTGGATAAACAACCATGTTTCTGTGAAATGATAGCAGTTCAAAGCAAAACATCTTGAATACAAGCAAATGGAGCTTCGTGTTAAAACGTATTTTAGAATTTCAATTACTTTCAGCATACTAATGCAAATCTTTAATTCAGTGTCCCCCTCAGTTGACCGCTGAACGTTTAGGTCATTCCGTTATTAAACTTGTAGTGTGTTGATTGGGGAAAATGCCTTTACAGGGTTAACAATAAAAAGATGGAGATGTTACCCTTGTGGAATTACAGCTACCAATTCTACTTCTACTCAACCACAATATATTTGGCTCTAGTATATCCCTGTGGCAAGGGTGTAACACCCATTTAATGCAAATATTCAGAGCCACAGCAGAGTTCCCAACTGGGGTGTGGGTCAGTAATTTAAAACTGAAATAAGTCAAGTTATGCGTTTTAAAGCATGTGTTATCAATAGAACATTGGTTAAATATTTTTAATTATTTGTTGCCACTAAATATAGGAGTATGAAGTGTAAATTATATGTTGTCAACCGTATTTACGGATTATTTTCGTTATTCTGTGCGCTTCTATTATGCACGCTATTACCACTATTCATTGAAAATACAACAATTGCAGCATGATTCCTGATCATTATTGTGTTGAAATAGTATTATAGAGGAGTAAGACTACACGTTATGTTCATTTTGTACTATGCTCCCACATTCTAAAGGCGTCAGTGTAACTTAAAAAAAAACACACAATTAAAATGGTTCATGTGGCACACTTTTGTTTATAATGTAAGTAACAATAGAAGAAAGAACAAAAGATGAAACAGATATGCTTGCCAAATCTTGGGTGTTCAGTTTCTGTAGGCCGTGCCATGAAACAGTTTTCACTTCGAGGCTAAGTTATCGATGTTTTAGATCTACGTGTACGTCGATATAACGTCATCACTGGCGTTATAAACGACAGCAAAACTATATAACGTACAGTACCAACATCGATTCTGTCATATCCAAACGAAGCGTAGCGCGAAATTTCGTTTCGCTTAAAACGCCAATTTTCGTTCACTTACCAAGCTACGAAAAATTAAATTCGCTATTACGTCTTTCAGGCTTCGCCTGAAAGACGTAATAGCGAATTTAATTTTTCGTAGCTTGGTAAGTGAACGAAAATTGGCGTTTTAAGCGAAACGAAATTTCGCGCTACGCTTCGTTTGGATATGACAGAATCGATGCTGGTACTGTATATAACCTTTTCTGTTTACCCTTTGGTGTCACAGAAACGAATGTTATTCCCACTCAACCAAAAGTTTCGAATTTACTTTTTCATCGTTTTATTACATCCTTATCTCCTTTTAAAAGATAGGTTGCACAGACATGTAAGTTTATACATTTACGTTAACTGTGGGCGTAGTCATATCGTTCACGTAAAGCTCTCGAATTTGACTATCTCTATAATAGTATGTAACCAAAACTAGCTTCTAATAATACTATATATGTTTTTCTAAAAACTTTTCACGTACATACGATATTAGAAAACACGTACTGAAGAAACAGCAAAACTAAAAGAAATACAAATTCTAACACCTAAAACCGCGAATCAAGCTCTGGTTTCTTGCACATGAGACTCATACTCTTCTAGACACGAGACGAAATCCTTGTTATCGTTTGTAGACATTTCACAGGCTAGTCATAGTTTATGATGTCAGTATAACAATGAGTAATGTATTAAATATCGTAATTTATCAAAACTGGACTGCCTGTATTAATTTCCGAAGCTTTTAGAAGACAACTACAGTAAAATGTAGGCTATATATTAATTTTAATATATCTAAATAGTTCCGTGCATTTGCCCTATTATGTTTTAGTAATCATTTATTAAAATTGCCTGTCCAACTCAAAAGACGATTTTAACGGTTTTGTGTGTTTGGAAACCGTGTGTCGTGTAGATTCTGTAAAAACTATATGTACAATATCCCCTTTTTATATTTTTGGTATTTGACCTTTGTCAGAAGCCTCGTCATTACTGCGTTCTTAATGTCCGCTAACAACACAATATGCATAAAAAATTAGCAGATTCGGAGGAAAAGGCGAGTGCCCTCAACTGCTTGCCTGCATTATCAGTTATTGCATATATTTTCCCATCACCTTTGGTTAAAGGTCATATCTCTTGAGGCGTACGTTTACTTTATGAGACATGTACAAATTGAAAGTGCTGTCTATTTGATGTGATTGATCTGGTGTGAGGCAAGTAGCTTTAGGGAGAGTACAGTTTCAATTCATTTAAAAATATTTTTGATCCGCTATTGGCTTNGGTTTTAAGTGGGGGTGTACTTGCGTCGGATGTTCATTCATTTCACCTCCAGTAAGGGATGCCATATAACAAACATTGGCGTGGGTTTAAAATTCAATAAAAAAAGTTTTACATATCACTTTATGGTGTGTTCCTCCCTCTGGGGCCTATAATAACGACGGTTTTCATATCAGGACAAACATTCCTAGCATTTGAAAATTAATCATAAAATAAAACAGTCCTCTTTAAACATGAATGTTTAATTAAAAATATGCCACCAATCAATTTAAATACGCGCCTACATACATTGAAACAATTCAATTGAACCTTTTATACACATGTCACCAACTTCTAATTTTATGTGTGTATATGTATATATACAAGGTGAGCAAAAAGAATGGAATAATTGATATAACTCTTCTAAAATTGAAAAAAATTGTATGTAACCAACGAAAATGTCACTTTTATAACAAAAATAGCACATTCGAATGCATCATTAGCTGTTGAACGTCTTAATATGGGGGATCCGGGGGGCTTCAAGTTAAAAAAATTAAATGGATCACGTTTAACACGTACTTTCTGATTGAACTTCAGTCGGGAGGTAAAAACAAACCGGTATCCATAACAACGTTGCGTATCCTACTCGACCGTAGTTTATTTTTTCAATATCCCTTGTGTTTATGCCCACTGATTTGACACCTCTTTTCAAATTTACACTTTCTGACGTCCAAAGTGAGCACGCACACACAACATCAAGTAGTACTGATCAGTAAAATAGTGTTCGGTTACTACTATACACACATTGTATGAAACCATTGTAGACAGAACAAAAATACTGTTACAAAATATGTTTGCAATCTAGAGATCTTTGAGGTAATTTTTA
>KZ872586.1:10708-25347 GCA_003456935.1 Machilis hrabei
GAGTACTAATGTGTTATGCGCAGGTTGTTTAACATATGGTGGGCATCGGAAAAAATCCTTTCAAAAAATCGAAGAGTACGTAATGCTTTACCTAACATTAAACTTATATGATAATTCCATAAAAGGTCATCACTAACAGTTACACAATGATACTTATAATCTTTCACTACTCTTAATGTTTCTCCACTAAGAGTTTAGTCACTGAAAAATGTTTGATGTTTCGACATATGCATTACCGAGCACTTTTCTTAATTAAGTTTCAGATGCCATTTGGTATACCAATCATGTATGATGTTAAGTGATTCTTGGATTCTTGCAGTGTATCTGAATCATCTTTGTTGCCAACTTCTCAAGATAGAACTGTATCATCAGTAAAAAGCTGAAGCCTGGACTTATTTACGTATATAATTTTGGGCATATACTATTACAAAATTAGACAAGTATACATTAATACAATTTTGGTGCTTAACTGAACTACTGAAAATACCTGCTAGAAAAGCAAATTGCTGCTGGATNAAGGAGGAAGAANGAGAGTATGGAGAAAAAGGGGATAAAAGAGGGAAGAGAAAGAAAAGGGGAATAGGAAGAAAGGAGAATGAAGAAAAGAGTAAGAAAGAAAGGGGATGAAAGAGGAAAAATGTAGCACAATATAAAGTGAATAAATAAGTAAATGGAGAAGAAAGAAATTAGAGAAAAAAGGAAGATAGAGAAAAGTAGAACAAGGGAATGATGGAGAAAAAAAATAGAAATGCAAAACAAAGAAAGGGGAAAGAATAGGAATAATTAAAAGTAGAAGTAAGCAACGAGAAAGAAAGGAAAAGAAAGCTGAACAAAGAAGGACAGGAATGTGATGAGGAATGAGAAAATACATAGGCAGATAGTGAAATTATTTTAAATCGGAGACTAAAAACAACTTACGAAAATACAAACAAAGTCAGTTTCCTTCTAAAACTTGCTTATCATTCACTCACTTAGTGCTAATTAGGTTAATGACATTTGACAAATAACTATTTTAAGAATCGACAGATTTCATTCATCACTCACGTTCCCTTTTACATTCTTTCTCATGATCTAAATGTTTGCCTCGAAAAATTCTTCTTTCAACTGATATATCACCAAACCATTACAATATCAGAAGACTTGTTGACACACTTCTATCAGCCGAATCCCGATAATTGGTGTCGTTAGAATACTAATATATATTTAATTTTTNACCAGAGAACTGTACGGCAGACTTTTTATAATAATAATGAACACCCTGAAAATCAAATATAGAAATGGTGAACATGTGAACAACATTTTGACAAACACATTTTCAAGTTATCAAGATTTCCAAGCTAAGTCCAGTGATGTGGAACTTTTAAGGGCAAATTGTATCTGTGAATGCGTTCTACTGCATTAAAACCCCACGATATAATACTGATTTAAAAAGAATAAGTATTAGTTAATATATAAGTGGTTTAACAGAGTCTTCCAACACACACAGAGAAAAGGTTAAGCTTGAGACTGATAAGCAGAAAATAGGGCAAATAAAACATGTGCTACAATGTAATACATTGTATGAATTTGCTAAGATATTATTAAAAAGCAGTGAAAGACACACAAGATATGCAAGCTATTTTAAGGTAAACAAAATATTTCTCTTACATAAATAACAAACAAGGAAATAGGTAAGTCCAATACGTATTGTCCTCTTTTGAGTCCATGTGACATAAAACAACAGAGCTGTAATTGCCACACATGAAGCACGCAATATGATACACTCTTTGACAACAGAATTGAAGCACCCTGAAGCAAGCCTCCAATTGCAATGAAACAGGTGCAATGTGGATGAAGGACGCTTTATTGAAGATCAGTTGTATCATCAGTTACAGATTAATTGATAGTATCGCCACCTCTGGTTGCAAAACATGCCAATATAGGGAGTGGCAGGAGTCAAACAATACTCTTATGTTGGCCTGTGACAGATTACACCAAATTTTCTGTAATTGCTACACCAGATCCCTGATTTTCAATAATTGTAGNAACTACCATCCCTGCATATTCAGTGTACGCTCAATTGGGGACAGGTCTAAGGACCAAGGCGACCTGCTTGGGGGAGTAGGTAGAGTGCCTGACTCCTGCCCCAAAGGTCATGGGTTCGAATCCCGCGTAAGACATGNATGTTTGTGCTGTCATAAGTGTGCACTTGTGTTGGCCTAAGTCTGAGCACTCACTTGTGTTGTCCTAAGTGTGTGCACTCAATGTCGGAGCAAAAAGTGGCCACAATCATTAGTCGATAGCGCATCGGACGTAATGCCCGCAGGTGGTTCCTGGTGCATTAACGCTAAAAAAAATGTCTAAGGACCAAGAAAGGGTTTCAAAACCGCGGAGACATTTCTGGGATAGGTAAGCCGTGTGTGGCTTGGAATTATCTTGTATATAATTGACTCCATGTTAACATTATTTGAAATGAAAAACAATGGGTCACAGGATCTCCTGCGCACATCGCGTGTTTTTAACGTTCCTAATTTCACCATTACGGGACTCCAGCTGTCGTAGGAGATTAGGAGATCACTACCCACAACATTAATTATACCACTAGACTTGGCAGACAGCAGTGTCTAAATGTGAGCACTGCCCAGTCCTCATCAAGATGCATATACAGAGGAAATNTGCTCCAAGGATTCGTTACTAAAGACGAATGCAGTACCTTTTGAAGTATGCTCACGATTCTTGGGCACAACACCATTCCAAAGGGAGCTGCTTATTTAGGGTAGTTAATGGCAGACGCCTTAAAGGGTAATGAGACTGGAGTCCTGCCTCCACCAGTGATCTTGGATAGCGTTCAATAATACACAATGCTGAGTAGAGGATGCTACATCTAGCTGGAAGGTGTACAGCGAAGCTACTAAAACAGTTCCAGTTTATAACACCTTCAACCAATCCTCTTAAGTTGGGTGGTCCTCCTGTGCCAACCCTAGCTTTTGCAGTATGAAGCTGTGCCCTCAGTTAACCACTGTTGCCAGCACTGACCCATGGTGGCACGATCCAGATAGTGGGCGATTCATCAGGAAAAACAGTTAGCTTCATGTAGTCCCATGACGCCACTCGTCTCAAAGTCAGTGAGTTGGTAGTTAGGCCTTCTAATGTATTGTCCAGACTTTTNGTTAGTAGCAATTAAAATCATTGCATAGCAACAGCAGTCATAATGTTCACAGCAAAAATCTGACAACCCTTAAATGGGCCTCAAGATGCTTACTTCAAATGCTCTGTAGGAATGACATTAACATTCTTTGGTGGTAAAAATTTAAGCATTTGCATATTATATTGCAAATTCCTCGGTTATTTTATACGTTTTTTTTTATCAAATAGTGTAGTATAGTTTTAATTAGTAGAATTAATATTAAATCATGGTTACTCAGATGGTCAGCCATGGAAATTGCATCACACCTTCAGTTATATTTACATAAGGGTGTTAATGTGATTTCTGTTTAATATTAATTATAATTTGAGGGACAGAGTGCCAAAGAAAGAGGCTGTGGATACGAGCTAATGACAGTATGAAATGTAAAAAATATTCAGATGTGTACTCTTAACTGACTGANACATATATTATGTTGAATTAAATTTAGCAAACATTATTAATATTTTATAGTATCTATCTGATAGTACCCTCCTACCTGTGTGTTGTACATTGTTGCCCACTCTTCAAAGGAAACACTCGAACTTGCAAAAGAAGGTAATGCTGGATTAATTATCTCCTGAGCCAGGAGTCGATGCTGAAGTGCAAATGAGGGACTATCTTCATCCTTCCCTAAAACCATCCAGTGACGCCCACGAACAACAAGACCCGTTCCAAATTCAGTTTCATTGAGGAAATCCACATATGTATCTGTGAATACTCTGCGATGAAGCTGAAACACAATACACATAATGTTTCAGTTTCACTGTAGGACCAAAAGTGTTGACAATGTTTTTATAGACAGTTTTACCATAATCTCTAATTCTCCATCGTTTAAGCTAGAGCCTCCTTGTGAACGATCATTTAAAATGGCCAACTGTCTTGCATCAGAAGTATCCTTTAATATAATCCTTGAAGTAACTGGATAAAAATTCCCCCCAGCAGGCTCATTTTGTGTCAAATTGAATGTAGGTTGAAAGTTACGAACTCGCTTTTGCATTTCACGTCCATTGGCATCTGTGTAAAACACTCCGTCATTTGCTATATTCGTAGTATAGCGAGTTACTATTTCCTTTCCTTGGTCATCACTTTAATAGAAAACAAAAATGTGTTGCACACTCTCCTCACTACACCAAAGAAATAACAAACTGATAATAACTTGAATAAGACTTACTCGATAGGTATTGGCCCAACAATCCAATCAAATTCTATGTAATCTTTGTCTCTATATATCCGTACTGTCTGACTAACCCAATCACTAAATTGTTGATGAACTTCAGTCACCATCTCACCTGAGAAGCAAACAAGTTGTTAGAAGAAACAAGCTTTCACTCAACCTACTGCAAGAAAATGTTAATGTCTTTCGTAGAAAAATATCAGTAATATGTTACCAAGTTATGTGGCTTATATGTGAAAGCTGTTGTTATTCTTATTCAGAGTGGAAATATCTCATAATTTTGGCATAATGGGACAGTCATCATTCAAAAGTAATATTACATAAATATAAAATATGTACTTTAATATGTTAAAAAATGTCAATGCCGAGGGTCAAGGCATAGAGTCGCAATTTTACTTCAAGTTGGAACTGGACTTTGCCCTGGCAGATCATTATAGTGCTTTTTAGCTAGAGTCCATAGCATTATACCACTTTTTTATTTTAGACACATGTCACTTTACACTTTCATCTGAAGTATGTGTTATATTTTGATTATTTTTAGAATTCTAACAGAGGCACATTTACACTATAATGGTATAACCTCAAACCTATAGTATCGCTGAGCACTAATCACATACATGAGTTGAAGCTCCTGTGACAAGTGGCACACCAGTGTTTCTGTATAGTGATTATAATTCAAACAAAAAAAATAATTTTGTTTTCAATCTCGCGAACAAAACATGTTATGGGTAGAAGAATTAAAAAGTTTGCAAATTATAAACTGACGTTTAAAAGGACATATTATTATCCAGGATTTAAATTAGATATAATATTAGTCTTTGCAGTGCAAGATTTGCTACACAAACATCGCACCACACCTGCTTTCCAGCGCTTCGTCTGGTCCTGCTGCAAAGGACACAGAGCGAGAGACAGCACAATTTCCATCTACAAAGTATAAAATTTAAATTGCTGCAGACCAATAGGTTGGCTCAAAGGAAGAGTACTCGCATTCTGATTGGGAGGTTCCAGGTTCAAACCCCAGGGCTGAGTCCTAGTCCTGTGTATAAATGGTTATTCTATGAATCAACCTAACTAAAATTCCACATGAAGGTATGATTGTAAGAATCTTCTGAGAGGGAAATTAAAAATCGGGTCTCATCGATCAGTGTTCAATTGGCTATTTGTCGATTGATTACTAAACTTTCATCCTGAAGTATTACTAAAATGTGGACGTGGTCTTCAAGAGACATCTAGATGTAGATGTAGAAGAGACTTAAGATGATCATAAAGTATGGGTTACATTTAAACAATTAACAAGATAAATTATTTCAGAATGGAGAATCTTATGTCGGTAAGTTTTCATGTCCAGGAACAAAATAAATAAAATAAAATTTCTTAGTTTACTGGACAAACAGTAATATTAAAAGCTATATGTAATGATCATTAGTATTACCTTCCTCAGTAGCACTATGTTGAAATATTATGTACAAATATTTACACAATCAAACACTGGCTAACCGCTGAAATGACAAATTCAGCTGTCGTCCTCAAGGTTCCTAATGGTCAGCTAGGAGATGGGATGATTAGGACTCACAAACGGTAGAGCTTTTGGGTAGGTCAAGGATAGTTTGAATTTCTAAAGTTATTCAACTTATCTTTGACCTACCCTTAATCATCTCTTTTCCTAGCTCACCTTTAGCAACCTCAAGGAAGACAGCTGAGTTTGAGATTTCAATTATTAGTCAGCCTCTTATTATGAAGTGAAGAATTCGTTAATATTTGTACATAATTTTTAGTCATAGTGCTGCTGAGGAAAGTAATACATAATTACCAAAATGAATAGCTTCTAACATTGAAATGTTTGTCTAGTAACCCTTGAAATTTAATTTTATTTAGAATGGAGAATGTTATAATGGTGCTNAATNCGTGAAGCATCAGAAGCATTGAAAACTACTATCTAAATTACATGAAACAAAATTATACAAATTACACAGAATCATTTCACTTCCCTTATTCCACAAGTATAATTATCCAGATGTACATATACAAGTATTGCAATGATNTAAAAACTATTCATACCCCTAGATCTGAGATCATTTATTTCTCAAGCAACTCAACCTGTAATTTCATTACACCATACCTTCATAGACAGAAATAGTAGCCGATGCAGATACGACATTTGCTTCTTCAGTTGCTGGTCGGAAAATGTAGTGATTACTAACTGGCTTATCTCCTTGGAAAGCAGGCCACGAAAAGAAATTCTGGGTTACTGGAAGGGTGTTTCCTCTTACAGTAACTGACTGAAGGAGCCCAGAAACATCATCAAATACAGCTTGTACATTCTGAAGCAGAGAAGTGAAATCAGTTTAATCNAAAACTNTTTNTAAATACTTGACANAATACACGATTATACAAAAGGGCTATTTTCNGTTCACATTGTAACTGAATTGCTAATGGNGAATCTGTATGTGAATAAGATTTTAAAAGCAACGNGATATTTTTAACTTTNAAAACTATTGTACCTCAAATCCAATGGTCAGTAGGCCTTTATTTTCACGTGTTTTAGCTATTTTTGATTTAATGTTTCTTCTGACATTAGTATCTTGTTGCTGTATCTGATATGACCTGATTCCTACTGGTGGTAAATCAGGAGCTTGAAAGATGAGTTCACTTGTTGCAGGGCTTTGTCTTCCAGGCAAATTTAGCACACGTTCTGACAAACGAACAACTTCTGATGGAACAGAGATTCCTAAAATAAAGTAAAGAATAATAATTCCAAATGCTCTATTATTATTAAATAATCAATACAAGATGACTTTACTTAACTTTAAATTACTTACCATTTGGTCCTGTAATTTCGTAGCTATTTCCTGTAACAGGTAGCCTCACTATTGGAGAGACTGGTCTTGAGAGTGGATTATACAGGGTAACTATTTGAGGACTACCAGATTCTGTGGGTTCACACTGACTTACATTTATGTAATGACAAAAGCTTTGTTCAGGTAGCAAGGTGTCAGATGTTGGTAGTAGCTGCCTGTGTAAAAAAAATGATTGGCCTTTTACTAAGCACCACAACATAAAAATATAATATGTTGTAATCGCATGTCATCAAGCACTCATGAAAACGTGGTGAAATGCAAAGGATGTCGTTAAATTATTCACCCCATTATAAGCCTTAATATTACGTGGTATGTCTAAAAAGTTCGTTAATTACCTTTATTGGCCATCAAAATAATCGCCATCTACCACAACACACTTTAGCCAATGTTCATAAAGCTTCTGGAAATTGTCAGCAAAAACCTCTTTAGGAATCGACCGCACAACCTCTGTCACACGTTTTTGGATTGCCGACACGTCCGCAAAACGTGTGCCTTTCATGACTCCTTCAGGCAGGNAAATAGAAAGAAGTCCAAAGGCACCAGATCAGAGGAGTACGGTGGATGATCGAGAACAGGTACGCCGCGCTGAGCCAACAATTGGACGATGGTGCACACCGTGTCCTTGCTAATGCCCAATTCCTCCGCCATCAATCGTAAAGTTAGTCGCCGATCTTGTGCCAGCATTTGTCACACTCTCTCGATCATTTCTGTGGTTCTGCTTGTCGACGGCCGACCTGAACGTGGCTCATGCTCAGCCGTTTTCGTCCCGTCGCGAAAGCGTTTGAACCAGTCGTTAACATAGTTTCTGCTCATGGCTTCTTTCTCGTACAATTGCAACAACATGTCATGTGTCTCCATCGCCGTTTTCCCCAATTTGTAGCAGAACTTGATGTTCACTCGTTGCTCCATTGCACTGTGAAACTATCTCTCACACTAACATAATTCGACTGCCCGCACCGGGTTTACCCTGACGGCCATGTGTACGCCACGCTAGGTGGCGCTTCTCGACATGTGTCTGGATATATATTTACATGCGCGCGCACCTGGCCCATGTTGCTGTTGAGATATCGGACCATTCACCGAACTTTTTAGGCTCTTCACGTTCATTAAGAGCTATATGAAAACAGTTTTCAGCAATTAATACCACAATTCAAGAATATTTTGTTTTACTTAAGTAGATTTTTTGATCCCCTTTTAGAGAAATTGTGTGTCTTCACTTTACCAAACAGATGAAATGTCACTTCATCACTGAAAACAACATTTTCAAAGCAAACTATACCCACTGGGGTTTCTCATTGGGTAGAAGTTACAACAAGGCTTGCAAGTTATAGCTGCAAAGTTTCAACTTCTTGTGAACCACTTTATGAACTGTTGAATGTGGTATTTGAAGTACTCCATTTGCTCTGTGGCTGGATTTAAGAAACCAGTNCAGCTGTGGTTGAAACAATTTCAAGAAACAGGCAGTGTGTTGTATCAGAAAGGAGTAGGTAGTCTTAGGGTATCTGAAGATAGGATAGAAGAGATTCAAGATGAATTTATCCGAAGTCCTAAAAAGCACATCTATCTGCCATCCAAGTTCGAAACTGCAGATTTCAATTTCAAAAGTGCATTAAGTGGTTCACAAGAGGTTGAAACTCCATNCATAAATTGCAAACCTTGCAGAAATTTCTACCAAATGACAAATTCCAGCAGGTATAGTTTGCTTTAAAAAATGTTGTTTTCAGTGATAAAGCAAAATTTAATCTGTCCGGTACAGTCAACATACAGAATAACTGTATAAGGGGATAAAAAAGTACCTAATTAAAACAAAAATTTCTTGAATTGTGTTATTAATTGCTTAAACTGTTTTCTAATGGATAATAACATAACANATTTATTAAAACAGGTGATTATTTTATGGACACACTGTTCATTACTCCTTAGTGATATTATATTAAAATTATAATGTATGGTTTCAAATCTTACTTTTGAAATAAGACATATTAAGCATAAATGAATAAACATATTATTTATCTATTTAGTAGGTTATTAATATTCCGTAATATAAAGTAAGCCTAGTATTATTACCCACAACATTAGTGTGACCTCTTTAATAGTGAATGAGAAAGACACATCTTGCCATTACACCAACACGCATGAATACGAAAGTAAAGTATGTTTTTTTTTTAATAAATATTTTAAAGATAGCTGTGACTTCTGTCATTTTAACTTGGTTGCTACTCTGTACGTCCAATCTTTCCATTTAGAGATGTCTTCTCAAATAAGCAGCAATCGATTTTCATGAAAACAGCAAGTTTAAAAAAACAAGGGCATGGGGAAAGCTTTTTAATTTACTAGATAATATCTTGAAAATCATCACAAATATTACTGTTAGTGTTTTTTTAAAAGCAGTAGATACATTTGTGGAAAGCTGTATAACTTGTAACAACAATAATTTTCTGATTTAAACGCCCTTAAAACATTAAAGTGACATTATTGTTCACTTGTCTTTCTCTACAAGATCTTATTTAAAACCGTTTACTGTCCCACTAAAATACACTAATGGTTAATGAAGAACACGTCTAGGAATATATTTTGAGGCATAAAAATTCACTGAGCTGTATTTTTAGCACAGNTTCAAGTTTGTCACACTCTAATCTTAAAAATCATATATCTATGGTGGTTCTCTTCCCTTTCTGCTGTCTGTTCAGTGCTCAATCATTGATTTTGCAACACGACTTTCTATCATCTGCCGTCTCTACTCTTTGCTCTGTGGAAGAGTCAGAATAAAATTGGTATTGTTTTTGAAAAAAAAATTGTGTTTAGCTTATTCTAAAGTGGCCTTGAAAAACAAGAAATTCATTGTCATTAAATTTGAAGGCCAAACATCAACTAAGAAAAACTAAATATTATTATAGCCACAGAAATGAGCTACTAATATTGTAACACCAATAAGTAATCATTTAAGAAATGTATACAAAAATTAGGATTAAATTATTTTTAACTGTCAATTTAAACTTGGACATGAATGCCTTTACATAACAACTTCTTATAGAACCAAAGTGAGCATTTGTTTCAAATTATAATATGAGCCCACTAACACTGTCCAAAATTTTGTATCAAAAACTACAATTCTTGTGAAGCAAAAATTTTATTATTATAATATTACTGATAAGCATTGTTGATAACTCCTTCACAGGCCTGATACCCATCCATTAGTCGCAGAATGTAATCACCGTTTACTTCATCAGTATTAGTGCCTGTTATAGCATCGTGATGCTGGGCTATTGCTACGGCATCTCGCATTATGCTCACTGAATCCTCTTCCCCACTATCAAGTTGAGAAAGAGCACTGAGTTGTTTACAGATCTGAAAGAAACAAAGACGTGAACTGTGCAACTATGGTACAAGCTTTGCAGAGCACTCGGCACATACACATCAAACTTTTCAACTTTGATAATATTCTAAAAGACATTTTCAAAACAGCTTCTGAGCTATATGGACTTTATTGTTAAGGACAGTTCTACAATGAACCGGGCATTGGGACTTGGCAGTAATGACAGAAATCAAACACATAAATTCTATTAAAAGACCAAGCTTTCAATCCTCAGTGGTGTCCTAACTTGTAACATTCCAGCTAATGAGAAATAAGAACTCCATGAAGCTCATGTCTGCATTGACAAATTTATCCAGAACTCTGCCATTTTAACTTTTAAATTCGCCTCTTTTAATTAGGATCAAACTGATCGTATGAAAACTCTTCACATCATTAATTACAAGTTCACCATCCATTGTTACCCTTTCATTTTCTTCTTCTTCATATTATATGTTGCAAGTCAGTTTGCCTCAGCCCTCGTACTTTGCAGCACATACTGGTGCGTATCATATTTTTATTGAACTGTGAATGGCTGCCTGCTGTAGTGAAATTATGAGTCATGGTAAAAAAAGGGTGACAAAAATGTTTGCTCCCGACTTCACGCCAACAGGAAGTTCATTGCTGGATAGCGTCCCTTCCAACTTCAGACTCTNAATTTCTGATTATTNGTGGAACAGGTAGTGAACACTATTACCGGTGGCTTTACAACTTTGGATTAGAATGAAAATCAAAAAAATATTTTTCAATTATGTAGTGATTAATTTCTGACCAACTTTTTTAAAAAAAAAAAGTGGCAGCAACTGGCTTCTGGAAGTTCTTTTAGCCTCTAGCAGGAGATAAAAAGAGATACAACAAAGCTTTAAAAGTTTAATGTCCCACAATAAAACAGCAGTTTTGTGCTGTGTGGACTATGTACAGTATGCGTATTCATTTAAGCTATCCAGGTATACCACTTACCTGTAAGAAGCCACTAGCTTTGAATATAATCAGTTTAAGTGATGGTTTTGTTGTAAAAAATCCTGTAAAATATTCATGAGGATTTATTTCATATGGTAGAAAATCAGTAGTTTGTACTTCTAGAATGGGATTGGCATCATTCACAGCTTTCAGATAGCAACTAGGAGTTGAATAAAAGACATTTACATTGCCTCCTGTTTCTTGTCGTGCATTGACATACCTGGAACATAAAGACAGGAATTTCAAAATATAAAATGTTGAAAAAAGAAAGCAGATGCAAAAATAATCCAATTTAGTATGACATGATTTTTCCTATTACCTTGCCTTTATAAATAAGTTTTTGTTGAACATTGCAAATGATTGGAATTATGAAATATAACCAAACAAGGATTCAATTAGACTTAACATAACAATTCTTAATCAGCAATACAAATTTATAGATTACCATGTATGCTAGAAACCAAAAAGTTCAAAATTCTAACACATAACTGACTGCTTTTACAGCTAAATGTACATGCAACTATCTCCATTCATAAGAGTGTTATTCGAACTCTGTGACACATATTTTTAACTGTCATTCAGGCTGTAATACATAATCAACTGATATATCATTGTGATGATGATGATGATTTTTGATGTTTTACGTCCCGTCGACACACAATGGGTCATTAGGGACGATGAAACAATGTTTATTGTGATTAATGAAGGTGAACTTAATTCTATATGAAGGTGATGATGAACACTTTTTATTGAAACAGTGAGTCACACCCAGCCCTGGCCAGGAATCGAACCTGGGACCTCCAGCGTGCAAGGCCAAGTGGCTAATCACTAGGCTACTGGGGCCGGNTATATCATTGTAATGTAATTCATAAATACAGTGACGTGCGGTGCGTCTCATTGTAGGGGAATCAATTATTTAAAGGCAGATACATGTATGGTACAATCGTGGCAAAGGGTATTCATTTTTTTATGAGCAAATTTACAGTCATTTGGGGTTTTGAGTAGGTTATTAAATAAAAAATACCTTCTTTTAAATGTTTAAATGTTAAAATTAGCCACCTGAAATATAGAGTTACTTTTTTAACTTTGTTATGTCAAACTTTCTGGGTTCTAAAATTATTGTCTAGTTTCTAAAATTATTACAATACAAATAGTAAACATAGTTGGCAGTTTGAAAATACCGTTTAAATGTCACTTTGTTTTAAATTACTTCAATGGCGCCTTTAGTAGTCCTTTTGTAATTAATTATTTATTTTCTTTAAAAGTTCACCTATTAAAAGGTCTTGTTAATAAATCTGCCACAACATTATTACTTTCTTCTCACATTACGTAANCACCGATCGAACACACTTTATAACAATCAATCACCACACAAACATTATTAATGTGTTAACTTTCATGATCCATCGCACATTAAACTGTCACGCGTATATACTGACTACAGCGCTTGCTTGCACAACTGTTGTATTTAGCCTTCAGGCCAAGGGATTCACTTTTCAGTTTGCGGGCTTTGCTTGGATTCATAGCACGGTGGCACTCAGCCACTCACAGAGGTGGAAGCCAACATACGTCATGGTTCTCATGGTAATGCTTACACTCGTTACCGCTTTGGAGGGAATTGGAATTACAAACGAAATCAAAGATAAAACAAAACTGCTTGCTGTATAGGGGACATACAATCATGTATATATATAAATAGGTTTCTTGCACAGGTGCACAAAGAGACACTATGGATAAAACCTTTTTTTTTGTATAATTATTTAATAAAATTTAGGTTTCACTGAAAAATTTAGGCAAGCAGTGATGGTCTGGATGCCCCTCACTGCATAAATGGGTCTTTTAAATTTAAATGCAGAAGTGCTGATTCTAAAGCAGAAATATCTTACCTTATGAGTTTATCAATATTTTTGTGCCAGTGAACAGATGACTGCCAAAGAAAGTCATGTCCCATTGGTATCAAAACATNGTTATGTCGAAAAGGTGCATTGTACCTGTTGACAGTGTCAATGAAACCATCAACCTGAAAAAGTAAAGAATGGTTAAGCTGTGTATAAGTAAAATGTCAAGTATTGCGGAATAGTACCTCTGAAATCCATACTAAAACAAAATTATTCTCATTTACATACACAGTTCCCTTTATATATAGTGATGTCCTTTATCTAACCGAGCAGTAACTCCAATTATATTTTTGAGCAACTAGGAACAAAGTAAAAGCCTCAATGACACTCAGCTGCACTGTAGCTGTGGCAATGGTTGTCAAAGCAAAACTGACTTGTGTTCATATAGAAAGGCTTCAGAATTTAACAGCTGACCACTCAAACTTGTGTTTAGCCCNCATAGCATTGGATATATCTGAGGGTGTATGACAAGCCACTGTGACATACTAGGTTCAAGAAAAGTCACATAACAATATCAATCCTGTACACCTTTCATAGATGTCTCTTTGGAGTAAGGACAGATAATTCACTTTGCAAGCAGGCTAGACACAGGTGCCTTCCAATCATTGTGAAACAAATAAATAGAATTGCAACAACTACAAGATAATGCTATAATGTTAACTAGTTCTACCTGAACTGCTTAATGTACTTGTCAGTTTTATACTCGGAAGTGCTGCCATCTTATATATGATTCTGTACATATTTTGTCATATTCCTTCAAGAAATTGTCATATTTCAATATTCGAATGGCTTTTATATAAAATAAGGTTAACACTGAATGTAAACACGTACTTTTTTATGAAAAAAAATGGTGATTAAATGCGTTATTACGAGGCAAAACTGTTTTTTTTTTAGAATAAACAGCACCCGCTATTGAAATATGTACAAAAATGGAGAATAGATGGCAGCACCTCTGGTCACGTGTTTATCACTTTTGGCATCCACACAGCGACAAAAAGTTAATTTGAGGTTTACATACTAATTATAAAAAAATAGTGTAGATCTACATTGAAGTAAATGATTCCTTCATTCATTACACCATTGAGGCTTACTTGCAATCTGTTTTTAGATAAGCCTGCTAGTGCCATCTGTTGGATAAATTTAGTATTACCACCACCAACTAAGCTAAACCTAGGTCCTTTCACATAATACAACCAAGAATAACGTATATATGAGGATCAGACACTGAGGT
>KZ872587.1:7779-21788 GCA_003456935.1 Machilis hrabei
TATATAGGTAGAAACGATCACGCAAATAAGATTATGGAAGTTAGGTGTAGAACGGACGGGTATTTGTGGTCTTTTTTTCCTCGGACAATTCGTGAATGGAATCGTTTATGGGTTGGTGTGTTGCGCCCCCTGCCAAAGACTTAAAGTTGATTGCGGGGTAAGATGTAGATATCTTCAAAAATTAAGGTCTTACAAAAAATTGTTTCCTACAAAAGTTACGTATTTTTAGCCGTTAAATACGACTCTGCAAAAAAAAAAAAGGGGGTTTTCATTAAAAAAAAAGTTATCCTTCATTTGACCTTGAAAATTGATTTCAAGGTCAAGGTCACCATTATTTGACCCCCTCAAAACCTTACACCTTTTGTCTGAAACATTTTTCACCATCTTGCTTAATTCTCGATATATTGGCCTGGGGAAATTAAAATGGAGCACCCTGTATATATATATATATTATATATTTTGTCTTTAGTGTACATGATGTTCACATAATTAGTTGACACAATATGGCCTACATACTCACCTCTTGATATTCAAGTCCCGTATCAAACCCTTATAACTTTGACCAAGGGACAATGTGTGATATTGGCTAATTTTGCAGGATCGAAAGTAAGACCAGAGACGGCATATTTCAATGTATGCTTTTCTGTTTACTGCTTATTAATGCAAAGTTTCAAGTACCCGGTATTTATATATTTAAAAAAATGTGGGGTTATTTCAATAAATTCTTGAATATTTTCATTTCTTCAACCATTGTTTAATTACAATTGTAGGTTAGGTACTTGCAAATGGTGCCTACATTTAATTTTGTTTTCATTTAATTACAGCTCACTCTATAATTGTAAAAAGTCCTATTTTCAGTACTGTGACACGAGAAGTAACATTTTAATTTTTATTAAACATTGGCAAATTACGTCAATTAATAATAATTACTTACTGCTAATATCGACTTCTGGGCCACGGTTGTCTTTCTACATGCAAATAGTTGCGCATGTCTCCACCAGAGCGCACCATCACGTAGTTCCACATTTAACTGCAGTCTGTTCTAATACTAAATTGGTGANAACAAGACTGGTATAGCAATTTTGCCAAACATATTCTTGTTCAAACGTATGTCTTTGAAGATACCGTCTAATCAACGACTTTGCAAGCCAATTTGAGCAGCGTTATAGACTTTTTTCANAGAGTCATTGTTTAGACAATGACTATGAACACAGTCTTTGAAATCCAGCCTAAGTATCTTCTTTCATATCTGTTCAAATAGGAAAGCATATAAAACAGCAGTTGTATAGACCATACCACACCTTAGTGAGGAGAGTTTAAATTTGTTTCATCTGCAGTGTAACACCTCAAGTTACTGTTAAGGCAGACGTATGCTCTGTCAGCTAAAACCCATCTAAAGATACAAACTTATGTAACAAATAATACGAAAATCCCCCAAAATATCATCTCAATTTAAAAACGGAAAGCTTTTCACATTTAGGTTGATCTACGTTTACGGAGAATCCTTTTTATGGCCGTATGACAAAACCAAAGACACTAAATTACACTTACTACTACATGGTAGAAATCTTGAGTGATTAAAACAGAAAATAAATTATTTCAGAAACTACGCGACAGCAAACTTCGTAATAATGTGCGAGAACAGACATGGGTGGTTTATACAGTAATGCATGGTTAGCCAAGTTGAGTTCAAAACCAAACCAACTGTTAACTAAATGGAAATGAAAATAGCATACAAGGGCTGTAATGCTGGCTTCCTTTGCTTGTTTAAGTTAGAAGTCATTGGGTTGTTAAATTTTTTACTACAATTGCACCTTCAGTTACCAAGATATAACAGAATTCTATCACAAACTATTAACCAGTTCTGTCACAGGAAGTAATTGGTGTGGTCAAACAGTTACACATTTTTCAAATTGAAAAATACATATACAAGATGTTTACTTTATTCCAGCACTAAGTAATGGTGCGATATTTCACCCAGAAATCCTCCGGGCTTAATCAAGTAAAGATGTGGTTTACATCAGAGTAAAGCAAACATGTATCTAGATTCTAATTCAGTCAGAAATGAATTGCACTCCTTGTGCACTCACTGATTAACACTTAAGTGTACTCCCTACAGCCAGGCCCAAAATCACGCTCCCGGAAAACAAATCGCTTAATATCTGGCTTAGGTTGAACAAATCCGGGAAACTAATAAAGGGGAGTCATAGAATAATGCCTTGTGTCGATTTTGGTATAATATTTTCCAAAATTAATTAAAATCTAATATGGGTAATTTGGTATATTCGGCTTTTTAAAAAAAAAAACCGAATATACCAAATTACCCATATTAGATTTTAATTAATTTTGGAAAATATTACACCAAAATCGACACAAGGCATTATTCTATGACNCCCCTTTCTTAGTTTCCCGGATTTGTTCAACCTAAGCCAGATATTAAGCGNTTTGTTTTCCGGGANCGTGATTTTGGGCCTGCCTGTAGGGAATACTCTTAAGTTGAAGATGGTATCTACACATAATCAAATACGGAGCTCCGTAAGAAGATTGCGAATGTTGTTTTCCACAGGCGAAGTTCAACTGTAGGTGTGTGATGGACTGGTGGTTAAATTCAAATTGTTTTTAACAAAAGAATTTAAACTTGACCAGCCAATTCTGAGAAATAAGTGGACATAAATTGAGTTTTATACATATATACAGAAATTTAAAATAGGGATTACAATTTATTTTATTTTCTAATTATTTTCAGAATCAATTAACGTACCTACGTGTTAGCAATTAAATAAATAACGTGATATAAAAAAAGGCTTTATTTTAACTGTTGTTGAGAGTAGTCACGTAACTTTTGAGAGGTTGAATGTGGCAATTACCTGTTATGTTTTGTCTTATTGATAGACAGTAAATTATTACAAAGTAATTTAATTCAGGGTAGCAGCCTGAAAGTTAATTTCAGTCACATGTATCTATCAAACCCTCCAGGAAAATGTGGCAATGTCCGGCTTAAGCCTTTAGATTGGCACCACGTACAAGCTTCGGAAGTATAAATAAATGAGGTGAACGCAGTTAATATCAAAATATGAAATTCACATGACAGATACAGGCATGCAACATCAGCACTCTCTGGTGACTGGGAAGGCAAATGTATGTAGAACCATTAAATGGCTAAATTACTTACAAATCTCTCCCTTAAATGTCCAGTAACCTCTACTTTTTTATGGTACAAATTGAAACTATTGGATTTGATTCATTTGAAAATATTTTGTTAAAGGCCAGACGCTTACATGGATGCTATGGCATCATCACATGATCTTTTGCAAAACGAGGGTGGGTCTATTCAGCCACAAATACTTAGGGGTACCTAAAAATAACTGAGTGCTCTCCTCTTGACTCGATGCACTTTTCCCATCGTTTTTTCCGCTGCTGGAAACAGTTCTGGAACTCTTCAGTGTAGATTCTGTCCAAGGCCTCCAGCGTTTTTTGTTTCACGTATTCGACGTCAGCAAAACGTTTCTCTTTCAGGGCGTTTCATAGAGGAAACAAAAAAGTCACATGGAGCGAGGTCGGGTGGATGGGGCCATGTTGTTTTGGGCCAAACACTGTTGGAAGCTCAAGGCCATGTAGGCGAGGGCGTTGTCGTGGTGAAGGATCCAATCACTGCTTTTCCACATTTCTGGGCGTTTTTTCTGCACACTCGTGCAATCTTCTCAACACCTTCAAATAAATCTGCTGATTCACCATCTGTCCAGGAGGAACAAATTCCTTGTGCACGATCCCATTCACATCAAAGAAACAAATCAGCATGGTCTTGACATTAAATCACACCTTCTTGAGTCTTGGTGAAATTGGCTTGACGCTTGTTTCGTTTCCTAGTCGTAACCTCACCAAGACTCATCCCTGGTCACAGCTTTGGAAAGAAACTGTCTGTCATTTCAAACTTGTTCACTCAAATCATGGCACACATTCAGACAATTCTTTTTGGCTCCTCTGAGAGCAAACAAGGCACAAATTTGGCAGAAACAAGTTTCATTTTCAAATCTGGTGGCATGAACTCCAAGACATGTTAATGAAAAAACAATTTCAAATTTCATTAAGACAACATTTTCTTCCCTATCATTCGTTTCACTTGGAATGGTACTAAACGCATCGTTCTTTGACAGCGACTTATAAAGGCGAGGAGTGTGCGTCATAGGTACATTGCTCTCTTTATTTTGGTGATTTACAACTTCAGATAATACAGAAGCATTAAATATGTAGATTTTGGTGCTATATTTTGCATGTATAAACTTTTATCTTAGAAAACGATTTTGTAACTTAACTTTTGCACTGCAGTGTACTTTATGACAATTTGGAAACACTTTTATGACCNAAGAAGCATATTTAACTGAAACTTGGTAATTTTTTTCTATGATACTTTCTTTGCCACATAAAACAGGGATATTCACAATGACATTAGAAATCTCTAACAGAACAAACAAAATGAAAGCTGACATCATGGGAAAAGAGGCACGAAAACTTGCCAAATATAAAGTGACAACAAAAAGTGTGCCAACGTTAAGTAAGCATTCTAAACTAAGCTTGCAAAACTAAAGCCTTATAATACTTTACCTATTCAAATATAAATTGAACATTTTATGGTACTATGCACTACACATTGTCCTGCACTTTTAGCAACTGAATACAAATGACATCAATTGAAGTTTGGGGGAAAGAAAGGTATTACTAATGTTTTATGCTTTATTTAATACAAATTATATGGTCTTACATTGCCTTTCACAAAACATAAATAGAAATTATGTTCACAATGAACTTCCTTTTAAAATTAAAAAAAAAAAAGATACACGTATCATCCATCAGCTGGCTGTTCTGCAGTGCAAGCAAAATGTGCTTCTCTCCATTTCTGTTGTCACTTCACTCCAAGAGCTTTTCCACTTCATCGTAATTTTCAGCGTCAATTTTTAAAATTTTTCTCCCTGAAAAGAAACAGTTAAATATAATGCTAGCACAGGTATTGGGAAAATATATTTTAGGACACAAGTGTGTCGCACATTCCGTACACTCACTCGAAATCTTGGATAAAACCAAATCACAGCTACAAATTAAAATCGGGAAGAAGCAATTTTTTAAAATTACAGTGTTTTGATTGTTGTAGTGTTAAGAACATAAATGCAACTGTGTTATTTGAAGTTAGCAGTGTTTGCCCAAGGGTGTGTGATCAAAAGACTGGTTTACTCCATCATTATATAGTTATTCTGAAACAATAAATATGCAATGCTTCCTAAATATTTTACATTCATGCACTGAAGTTGTGAAATTACAAGACAGTTACTTGGTGACAGCTCAAAGGGAAAGTATCCAGCTAAGTCAAACATACACAGCTTAAATTCTGAGCTGATATTATTTTAAGTCCTGCTTAAATGTGTGTGTGAAATATTTAAAGCATACTCATCAATAGTAAGTAAATGCAAAATTAATTTAAAAATACAGAGAAGCTATACCAACAATCAAGAATATCATTGGAGGCCCAGGAGTAAGTGATATGACAATNCAGCAGGCCNGGCTTGCCCTTAGCTGGTTTTCACAAGACTGTTCTCCAGACCAGCTGAATAGCCATTTAGGGCTATTGGATGGTTAGCTAAGTATGCTTTTATCGCAATCTGTCTATTTTCAACTATCCGTTTACGAGGCACTCAAACGCTACTATAATGTGGTCTGTGCGCTGCTGTATTTGAGCCANTCTCATTTCAACTCTTTAGACGATACTTTTCATGTCCCGCTCATAACTTCACAGCACATGGATTAATTCAAACATATTTTTACCTTTAAACCACTTAAGCTCAGATGATGGTTTGACCATAAAAACATTCTTTATGAAATTAAGTTCTTAAATTATGAGTGTAAATATTAAAAACTAAGGCATGCTTCAGGAAATGCTGGTAAAGTCTTCACATGGGTAACAATGATATTTTATCTCTGGATTGTTGTATGTAGGCCCTATGTATANACGCTCCACTGACCTCACCTTACAAACAATAAATACAACTTACCAAAATGGTCTTCAATTTGTTTTAAGATCTGTGAACTCTTATTGCCATCAACTAAATTTATAGCTATGCCAGCCTTGCCAAATCTTCCCGTTCGCCCGATTCGATGAAGATAGGTTTCACAGTCAGGTTTACCTTCCTGGTCGACAGGAAGGTCAAAGTTAACCACTACTGTCACTTGCTCCACATCAATACCTGTAAAACATCAATAACACATCATGTTTTCATGAATACTGTCAGATAAAGAACTTNAAATGTTTCATATTTTTTTCAAATGTGATATGCATACACTTTTAATACACCACTTACATAATAAGACAGAAAGTTGACGGAAGAAGATAATAAATTTCTTTATTTGAAACAAGTACATAAGGTACAAAACTTAATCTTGCATGAAAAACCCTTGCAGAAACTGTGCTGTTGTTGAATGAGTATCTTATTAGTGTCAATATGTTTCATTATCTCACTACACTACATAAAATTTGCTCCACTATTTTACAGAAGATAAGAGGTTAATGACACTGGAATGTCATTTGCTGTATTGTTATCTGATTTATAAATGGTAATTATTTTAGAAATACACCAAAAACACTTCACACCACTGGTAACAAATANTGACGAAAGGACCAATGTCCTCTGCTAGTAACAAATATATACAGGGAGGAAAACCATTTGATCATGGAGCCAACTTGAATACCTTCTTTGCCAATTCGTGTTATTAAGCTGTTATATGGCTTTTGTTTCTGCTTTCAGATTTACTCAACGCCNTGAAGTGTTTCTTGGTAATTGATCACCGTAGCCCAGGAAAAGTAGGTGGTAGATTTTGAGACTAATTGCAAACTAATTAAGATAAAGATGATTTTTAGCAGGAATTGTCTACTAGGAACCCTGATTACCAAACCAAAAAGTACGAGATGATCCAAGCTGTGTTATGAGCGCTATCTTGGAAAAATGGCNGACATATAAGAAGTCTGCAGATAATATTCATAGGCCTCAGATTTCACTTGAATCGCTGTGAAACCCGAATAATGTGAATCTGTTCCCAGTCAGTCTGCCTCTAATACACAAGTCAAGATGGCATCTGCTTTCCCATGTTCGAATTTAGTCGATTCACCAAGTTGACAAATACAGCGTTATTATTTCACTGAACAGCGACTTAATTGCATATTTCAGTTGGAGTTGATGACTGGATCTGATATTCACATACTAGCTGGCCTGAATCTATTTCTGTGGTGACAGCAGTTAAAACTTTACAAAATTGAAAGTTTCTACTCCAACTAATAAAGAAAGAGATGTAGTATATAAATTTTGTTGTTAAAAAATGTTTTTAATTTCTTTTTTCCATTTTGGTACATTAACACATTGAAAAACACTGATCATTCATACGACACTCTTCTTGTTGCTGAATATATTGTGCTTGCTGCACATGACATGCAGGCATTACGTTTTCTCAACCGAAGAATGCACATTTGTGGTGCCTCGACACGCATTTCTTGATTCACCAACACAGTGAGTTGCCCGTCCTCGTTCTTACCCAGAGAATAGTAGGTGTGCCATACACAAAACAGTGCAGTCTGTCACTGGTTCAAGTTAGTATGCAAATGCTTGTTTCAACCTTAGAATTATTCAGTCTGACAAACATCACCGAGAATATGACCTTAGCACAGAATACACATATGTGCAGAACCAAGTAAACAGTGTAGCACTGTATACAGAATTTGAGTCAGTCAGGTGCAGGGAACACTCCTATCAGTGCACCACTCTCCGGTAATGTTTCACATAAAATTTTGCGATTCTGGAGATGCATTGTGTCTTACCTCTAATGTTTCCAAAGGTGTTTAGATGTGTAGCTTTTGTGTTTACTGGCTGCAGCTACTAAAAACATCAACACAGTGAAAATGCAATACACAATGCATTTAAAAAGTTCCAGGAGAACACAATTTTTCAGATAAATTAAATTTTATTTTTTATTATTCAACATAAATCCCTCAATACATGTTTGATAACACTCGTACAAAGGCATGCACGTAGTACTCTTGTGGATTAGAGTTCAATGCAGCTGTCACATTCTACTGAATGGTGCCTACATCTTCAAAACGGTCTCCTTTCAGTGCTGTTTTCAATTTGGGAGACAGAAAAAAGTCGGTCGGAGCCAAACCCGGCGAGTAAGCTGGATGGTTGATAACTGTGACCGAATTTTTAGCATGAAATTGCGAAACAATGAGCTACGAATGTGCGGGGGCATTGTAACGCAGGAGAAACCATTCTCCCAATTGGTACGAGGGCCGTACAATAAAGACTGACACTAACGTAGCAGCCATCAGGCAAGCGACACTAGCGCCATCTCGCGTCGAAGGGCGAAACTGTGTAGTCTTAACTGTAAACAGTCAAGAGTTTCAAGAACGACGAACGCGTAGTTGAGTGTAGACAGCGGTGCGAAGTGAACGTGTACGAATTTCNCCTGTAAATGTTNCGTTGTCCGAGTTACGTGAACAACGATACGCAATTCAATTTTGTGTTTTACTGCAAAAAACTCCTACAGAAACATATGCCGAGTTGAAAAGGCATATGGTGGAAAACTATTATTTCTGCTGACGAAAGTTGGATTTATTGTTCTGATCCTGCGACGAAGCAGCAGAGAGAGACCCGAGTGGGTGGAAAAAGGTGGACCGCCACCGAAAAAAGCACGAGCACAAAAGTCGGCAGCAAAAGCAATGGTGATTACGTTCCTTGANTATCGTGGNATGGTGTACACCCATACAGTCCCGGCAGGCCAGACAGTCACTGCAGCCTATTACATTTCTGTTTTGAAGCAGTTGATGAAGGATCACATCTAAAAAAAGCAACAAGATCTTGTTGGGCAGTGGAAATTGCATCAGGACAATGCTCGTGCTCANGTTGCGAATGCAGTCGTCGAATTCCTCGCTAAAAAAAATATCAACACTGTACCGCATCCGCCCGATTAGTCCTGCTCTGGCACCAAATGACTTCTTCCTCTACACCAGGCCAAATAGGACCTCAAAGAACATCTTCTGACTTCAACGGCAGCTGTAAAAGCTTTAGAGGCGGTTTCAAAGGTGCTTTCAAAGGATGGCTTCGAACAAATGTTTACTGAGTGGCAGTGGCGCTGGACCAAGTGCGTTGCATTGAATGGTGAATATTTAGAACGTGATTCGTGTTAACGTCTAAGATCTTATAATAAACTAATTCTAGCATGAGTGTCAGTCTTTATTGAACGCCCTAAGACCTAAGTACATTTCTGGCCTATCCCTGCGAATTCTTTTCAAAAGGCGATCAAGTACTCCTGCGTAGAAACGTCCATACACAGTCTGGCCAAGAGACACGAATTTGACGTTCTCGTCAGTCTTGCTTGTGGAGGGGTGCCCCTCTCTTGCATCATCTTCCAACGATTCACGACCATTTATAAAACGAGCATACCGCTTACCACTCAAACTCCTTGCTACGACTTAAACAATCTTTTGCATATGCAATTTGCATCATCGAAAATTTTCCGTTACACTTTTACCATATTTAAAACAACATTTGATTGCGGCTCTTTGTTCNGTCTCGACAATAGTGACAACGAAAGAAAACACACAAATTTCAAACTGTCACTGCAGANNGAGTCCCATTCAGTGAAATATGACTAGAAAGTTAGGGGAAGGTTCATACTAATTAATTTTAGCAGTGACACAGAGATGGCACCACTTATACATCTGCAGCAACATCAGTCANGGAACTTTTTGAACGCACTGTGTATATGAAAGCTATTACAAAATAGAAATACTAATGCTGATAAGCTTTATCGGTCTTATCTCCTGTTCTGAAATAACAAAGTATGCTGAACATGTTAACTGTAAAAACAATGAAAATAAATACCTCTTGAAAGCACATTAGTGGTAATAAGGACCTTCTCTTGTCCACTACGGAAACGATCCAGGACGGCAACCCTTTGTTCAATTTGAAGTTCGCCAGACAAAAGTCCAACTGCATGACCATCTCGAGTCATTTTCTCGGCAAGCCAACTGGCAGTTTTTCTAGTCTGCAAAGAAAACAATGTTCAAAATGTGTCATTTCCCAGCATCTACAACTTTTCTACATGTATGTAGGCTACCTGAAAAAAGAAAATTTACATAAGAAGGTGTAAGTTTGCATTGTTATAAATGAAGCTTCCTTCAACTGTTTTGATTTTTAGTATATGTTACATAATAATTCAAACTATGTGTGTGCACCCATTTGATAGTGATTAACCTGTTGTATATGTTGATTAATTGTTGTAAATTTCAATTCATAAACTTTCTGACAACTACAATGGCATGCTACAACTATTATGTTACTGTATATTGTGTTACTTGCAGTACATACAATTTATCTAATGTAAATTTTATATTCTATGAGGGTGAATCAAAAAGTAGCCTTATATGATAATAAAAAATTTAAATCATGTTGTGATCTGCTATGGCGTTGCCTGAGGTGTTGTGTCTTCAAACATACAGAATCGGCGCGTGCAGGTACGCAAGCAGTCACATGCACTGTGAGTGACTGTGATGTCAGCAGACCACAACAAAGATGGTGGCTCCTTTACAGACATGCTCCAAAGACGAGCAGCTTGAAGTTATACATTTTTTGAGTAGTGAAGGTGAAAAACCAGTCGATATCCATCGAAGAATGCAAAAGCAGCGCGGGGAAAGTTGTTTATCATAACAAGTGTATGAGAGGCACAGGAAATTCAAAAGTGGTGCGTCAAGTGTGACCAGTGCAGCTCGCTCTGGCCGGCCTCAAACTGCGACTATGCCTGACATTCTTGCTGCAGTGGAACGAGTAATCAGAGNATACAGGCAGGTGACAATCGACGAGGTGGCTGAAATAGTATCAATTNGTCATGGTTCAGCGAGGTGCTACAGTTTAACAANGTCTCCGCTAGATGGGTAGGCCTACTGAGGCAGCTAACCCCCNAAATGAAAGATCTTCGTGTGGATGCTTGTACGGTGTTGTTGCAACGGTATGAAACTGAGGGAGATGGTGGAAAGAAATTTTCTACAGACGACGAGGTGAAAACGGCTGTGCATGCATGGCTGTTCAGTCAACCANAAGATTTTTTTTCTCGCAGAATCGAAGCACTGGTGAAGCGCTGGTGCACATGCATTGAACGTGGGGGGATTATGTTGAAAAGTGATGAAGCATTTTCATTCATATGTATTTGTAATTTGTCAATAAAAATATAATTAAGGTTACTTTTTTACTCATCTGATGTCAGGGTGGCTACAGAATGCCAGATATGAAATTCCCTGACTTTTCCCAGTTTTCCAGGCTATAAATTGTATTTTTCCCTGACACACATTATTGTATGTAATGTTTGCATATAGGCACACTTCGGGGATTCTTTACTATGCCGTCGCACTGTTAAGTACAAATGCATTAATCTATATCTCTAGCCATTATTAAACAACGTTTTCAGGTTATGAAATATTTTGTGAACAAATGTATTAATTTATGTCTAACCTAACCTAACNGGGCTGTAGGATGGTTGGTCCACAACCTCCCACCGTTTCTTCGCCAACGCATCCTTCACAATGTTTGAAACATGCGGATGTGCGTTGTCTTGCAGAAGAATCATGCCAGACGACAGCAGTCTGGGTCGCTTATTCTTTATGGTTTTATGNAGATTGTGTATAGGGTATGGGTGTAGCGCTGGGTATTGATGTTGACGTTAGGCTCTTTGAACTCCAGCAACAAAGGCCCTTTATGGTCAAAAACCGTGGTGAGCATCGGACGAAGATTGATACTTGAATTTTTGGGGTTTGGGTGAACCGGCATGTTTCCATTACATNCTCGTGGTGGAAGATCATTCGTTTGCTGACGTCCTTCTTGAAACATGCGTGCCCAATCCGTAACTGTTCTCTTCGACAAATATTTCTCCCCATAAACTGCACTCATTCGTCGATGGATTTCACCCGGTCCAAATCCTTCNGCTGTTAAAAATTGAATAGCTGCACGCTGATCCACTTTGGACGGATTTGGAATCACGCTATCTATGATTATGTGCCTCGAGAACAAACAGAAAACATATGTGAACAACCAACTCCTTCTCGAATGTTTAATACTATGCTCCTATCTTGCCACGTAACATATGATCTCAATTCACCTGACGCGGTGCACGTGACATGACGCGAACGGGTTTCATTTGATCACGCCTCATATTTACAAATTCTGCTTTGTAATTCAACATAGGACGAGTGNCAAGGAGAAAATCAAGGGACTGTTCTTTGACAGTCGTAAAGACCACACTCTTCGGCATGAAAAAAGGGGAGACCGGTATTACCAAACAGACACAGAAGAGGAGCACACTTGTTTAGTGGAATAGCCCGGGACGACATACATAGGCTACGTTACACCTGAATCAGGAAGTGCTCATCAAATTGCCACCAGCATAATAACATTGTTCATGGAAAATGACTTTGACATGTCTCGGCTCTAGGTCTTGGGCTGTGATGGTACAGCTGTCAACACTGGAAGGAAAATCGGAGGGATGCGACTCATCAAGACAACCGTTGGTGCACCTCTCCAACATGCAGTGTGCCTTTTACATTTGTGGGAACTACCTCTTTACCACTAAATGAGGAATTTAGTCGGGGCAACNACAGGCCCGAGGACAGGTTCACGGCCAATAGGAAAGACCATTCTACGCTATGAAGAACTGCCAGTCGCCGAATTTAATAGAATTCCTGACGACTGGATAAATGACATCCAAGACNGATAAGATTTGAGTATGGATCAGCTTTATTTACAAGATATGTGCCACATAGTTTCAAGCAGAGTTTGTCCATCCCACCTAGCATTGAAGAAGCCCGGACCAGTCGTATAGTCAAGATGGCTAACAACACCCAGTAGGACCCTCAGGCTCTACGTTAGCACCCATCAGCCAACTGAACCATTGTGCCACTTGACCAGATATATGGTGAAATTTGTATATGCCCCAGTGTAGTTTCAAATCAAATAATTCCCCACAGTCAGAGAAGGATCAAGGCACTTGTGGAATATAGTTACCCTTTCACGCTTCCTGCCACCTAATATAAGGAGTATCGTAAATGGAGTAGTTCAGACGAACACATTTTTTTTCGCATCCAGAAAACCTCTTGTAAGTAATGATTACACACATTATCCCACAAGTGAGACAGCTAGCTTAGAGGAGAATAAAGAAGGCAAGAAAACAAGACAGGAAAGCTAGGAGGAAAGACGGTGAAGTGAGAGAATTTCTGGGGCCCAAAATCAGATTGGACGCCGAAAAATTACGAAGTAATGCTCGAATGGTTTTCGTGCAGCATTACTGAGTCCCCTCTGACAAAACATCTGATGGAAGATGATATGGTGTTTTACGTCCCATCGATACACAATGGGTCATTAGGGACGATGAAACANTGTNTATNGTGATTNATGAAGGTGAACTTAATTCTATGAACAACACACACATGAGACATTACAAACATCCATGCCTTGTGCGGGATTCGAACCCACAACCTCCCGTTCCAGCGCGCGCTGTGATAACTACTATCCCAAGTAGGTCAGCTCTGATGGAAGAAGAAATAGAAGAAAACATTAGAACTTTTGCTCAAGGTGACGACATAATTGACAGCTTTCCTTGTCACATGGTGACTNAAGCAAAACCGCACGACAACTTCATACGAGCAAAACTAGAGTCCAGCCAACGCTTGCCAAAACTGGACTCGAAACAAAAATACAAGCCAACAAAACAAAATTAAAAGTAGTTTACCACAACTTTATAAGGCAAGTCTGAAAAGCCAAACAACGCACCGGGAGGGTGGGTGCTTAGAGCTTGTTTTCGAGCCATCTCCTCGTGGTGAGCTCTGGGATATTTTCGAAATTAAACCTGTAAATATGGGAAGACATGGAACTAATTTTGTGGACAACCAACAAAAATGCATCTTTTTTCCCACGCATCCGTACTTCTTC
>KZ872588.1:0-21632 GCA_003456935.1 Machilis hrabei
GAAATAACGGAAGTTGAATCAGATTTTCAACCTTCCAAAACGACTCTTTGAGTTCTTTCTAACAAAAAAGATGAGACCCATTTCAGAACTGAAGAATCTATATTATAAGTGTAATGTTGTTTAAGATATGTATGTTGATGTTAGAATTAATAGTGAGCATAAATGAATTGTAGAGTGAATGGATGTTAACAGAACGGGGGTTTGGTATACACCAATCGTTCCTAAAGGTTGGGGAGATCCCACAAACACCTAAGGGCGTATGTGTAATCTCCGGGGGGGACTTATGTAACGATCAGATGTGCACGAAACCGAAAACACGCTGATTAACAGCATAGTATGATAGTGGAAGGATAAATGGACGTTATGTATTGTTGTTATTAGAATGTAATTTATACATACCGCACAGACTAATGTACAAGAACCGCGGAAGTGAAAAACAAACAGAATGACTGCGTGAGGGATTTAAAGGTTTCAGTGCGCAAAGACGGAATTGACAGCTGTTGAGGACGTGTCCATAGGACTTGTTGAGTCGAACTTCGAGTTAACAGATTAGTATGAACACGTGCCACGCTAGAGAGACGGTGAGGAGGGCGGAAGAATGTCTACGAACTGAAAGTGCGCCAATTAAATCGTTTGTCGAACGTTTGTTGAAACCTAAGGAATAACTCACGTAAAAGCGTGGGAAACATGTATACCATGAAACTAAATATAGTAGGGAGAAGACAGAAGAATTTGTAAGTGTCTTATGACCTTAAAATGTTAGTAATTCGCCGAGAGTCATTTTCGAGCTACGCTAGAAGCCATAACGAGGCCTATTTAAATAATTGCAATATTCCAAATGGAACCGCAAGTACAGTTTAAAGCGTTTATTTGAACAGTCGTATTTAATACATATCAAAGAGAGTAATTAACGAGTGGGTATCGAAATTAGACTTTTCTCCACCGAAATAAAGCGAATACAACGAAGTCCTCTTAGGCCTAATTTGTATCTGCACTACGAGTTGGAAACGGGGAATAGAACCCAGTAACAACAGCGAAAGATGATAAGGACTTCATAGAACAGCCTATTAGAGGCAGAAAAGTGAACATTTCTATGTTGAATTGTCTAAAGGGGAAAACTGTATGAAGGGCTTCACCCTTAGACCGGTCGATCTTATGTGTTTCTGATATTAAACTTGTTTGAAGAGAGCTCGATTTTGTGTAAACTATAATTTAGTATAAGATTGTGTTTTATGTTTCGTTAGTATTATTAAACCTCGTGCGGTGAAATACGAAGCCAGAAAGCATAGTTAAGGGGATTTTAAAGCCTAGGCTAATTAAGAATCGTTTAGATGTGGCAACGTTCACCACACGATCCTGGCCAGTATAAGTAAGCTAGCGCGTACGATATACAAGAGGCGTAGCTAATTGTAGCCAAAGCAAAGCATCGTTACGGCCGGATAGGTCCAAATGATATACAAACAAACTCAGATCGAAAGTAAGATCTATGTAACTGAACTTATATGACCCTAATAAGCATTCAGCATAGGGAAGGTCGCATTTTGGACTTCCCATTGATAATAAACGTAACTTAGCACTGCAAAGATCGTGGTTACGGGTTTCATATCAATCTCGAAACGTAGTCTATGTGTGTAGCCACTGAGGTTGGCGTAACTAAGCTCTCCAGTGTTGTTCAATGTGTGTTGGTTATACTTATAATTTATAAGTCATATTCAAGGTACTCACGTACTTCAATCCTTAAACACGATTGAGTTCACGGGATTAGAACCCAACAATATAACAATTACGTGCTCGATTATTATACTACAAGAGAGGAAGAAGAGCTAGCTTTCTCCAGCGAGCAAACTAAAGTTCTGTAGGTAACAACAGAGTCGGGGCCTGCTTATAACATCTGGAGCTGACCTAGGTGGGAAGTAAAGCCCATAGAACTCAGGTGGGCTATCCCACACGGCACTTGGTGATGATTGAAATTATTAAAGAACCAAATTAGTTGTTACAAGTTCAAGCAACGGTTGCCTTATCAGAGGTATTACGTAAAATGCGGTGCGGGATATAATCGAGTTTATTCTGTCGACCTCTAGACTTGCATTCCATACAAGTCACGGTGAATTCTAATTCTGTTATTTTATTCGCACAATAACGTTCGATAAATACATACATTTACAGACCACATTTTAAACGGTTGAAACTACTTATATCACAATTATTACTTCGATTCATATCTTGAAAAATAATTACAAAGCTCTATTAGGTACTGCTTAAACAATAGACGATATTTAAAGATCTGACGACACAATTATGATTACAACTTTAAACAAGTCCTGATTTACGTTTGATTTATAATGATTAACATCATATTTAGCGGCACGTATATTCTACACAAACGTAATAATTTATGATAGTCGCATGATTGCGTTATTATCGCCATATTTAAGGAGTACAAATTTCTGTTGCTTTCTATAAACTAAGTATTCTTACAAACGCACTTACACCGTGAATGGGGCTGTGTAAACACTATCATGTTGTAAGTTTTACACAACTTTGATACTTGGTTTATCAGGTTTATAAAATATGTCATATCGTGATTTAACGTTTCATATTTTTGCTACGCGCAATTGCTTTGCTAGAAAAAAAAGCCAGCCATTAGAATATTCTACAACATTAACTAATTTACATAAATCAATTTTACAAGCACACGGATAACTCTATTTATCTATCATTAGAAGTCTGGACATGACAGGGTTAAGACGTGCAAAACAGCTGTTCTCACGTCAGCTGAAAACAGGTAATAAACATTTTTTTATTTTTTTTCAGCATACCTTCTAAGATATTCATGTTATATATCATTGGAACCGGCATCCTACGCCTAGACCTGAAATGCTATACTTGTTAAACCACAAAATGAAAATATCACATTCATTCTGACATTAAATCACTAATACAGCTCTAACCTCTATAAGCCATAATAAGACTCAAAAATAACATTCGGAAAAAAATTAAAAAACATTTAATATCGGTATAATCCAGGGACACCGTTTCTTGCATCCAAATTCATCATTTTTGAAAATAAACATTTTTGAATAAATAATAAACATTGAACTCATTTTCAAGGCTAAACCTTTAATTGACAAAGTTCATAAGCGGGCTTCGAAATAGATACACTCATCCCCACCACCAAATAATACAAATAGCCATTTACTGACGTCAAATTCAACTCGGATATATCAGATTAAGCTTTAAAATAAAACACTTCAATGCATCAAGAATAATTTTGAGCTAGCTATTCTTATAAACATTCTGTATGAATTCGTAAGGAATAACTCGAATGTTAACAATAATAACACGGCAATGAAATACTACTTCATTTCTTCATGGCTAATGACACATTATATAACGATGAGACGTAAAACACCATTTCATTATCATCGCATCTCTGAAAGAATCTATGTATATCAGCACAAGTTTGATGCATTTGAAAGTTGTTTGTTTACCGGGGTTCGACTCTCGAAAATCTAATCTCAGAAAATATACTTATATAAAAATGATATGATAAATATTCGATATAAAAGAACACACCTCTGGCTATATATCAAGTAAATGGGAAAATCCCGAAGCATCATTACGACGCGGCTGGACCTAAGATCTCATAACACTGGAACAACGGCAAGTGTACTGTATGCAATACTCAGAGATAAACATTTTAAAAAATCTTGGGTCAACAATGGTTTCATAACTTGGATAAATAGCGACCTGATAACAAACCTAATGTATTATAATTAATGATCCATTCTATGTCGACTAGACGTAAATGATCTAGGTATCAATGGGGGTTGGCTCTACGAACAACACTTGAAAAATATCTCGGGTTCTAAACTCGTAAAGTTCTGTCTTTCCAGAGTACAGTGAGGCATTTGGGACTCATGTTGTGCACGAAAATTTAATAATCTCAAAACAAATGTACTGTATTTCATATCTTGGGGTTCGATACTCTGAAAAATACTTGTACTATTTGTCGATCAACAGAAAGAAAGAAAGATAGCACTTGATATTCTAAAGGGTTCCAGGTTCGAAACTACAAAAGAAAAACTCATAACTTGGGGTTCGACACTCTGAAAGATCTATGCAGCTGAGAACAAATATACTGTATCTCGTATTTATGTATGAAAAAATTATCTTGGGTTCTTACCTCTGAAAGGTCTATGCAGATGAGAACATCTGTACTCTATGTTCTCGTGTGTCTAGCTCTGTAAGGAATAATAATAAAACTAAAAATTAACATTCGTAAAAAATTAAAAAAAATGATTCGATATCTGTAAGACCTGGCGAATTCATTTCTCAACTCAAAAACTCGAAAATTCTGAAAATTAAAATTTGTAAAAAGTATCAATCACATAACCTCGATTAGCGGCTAGAGTAATTAGTACAGCAAAGATCAGACAGAAGCCTTTGGATTACATAATATCTACTCAATTTCATATGAGATTAAATTCCATTGCATCTGAAAATAGTTTTTCGGTGACTGCACATAGAAACACGCAGCAGATACAATTGTGAAACCTATATGTATTTCTCTCGTCATCGCTAACAACACGACTTTTGGAAGGCCAATTCAATTCTATGTAAATCTTTTATTCATTTCTTTTTGCTCTTCAAAGCACTAAGGTCAGCTTCATTAACTAATTAGTGTTCGATTCTCGAAAAGAGAAATGTGCTTTTTAAAATGGTATGCTCTATCTAATAGCAATTATTGGTCAGTAAGACAAAGTAATGTACAGTCATTGGTATCTGACATCAAAATGTACTGTATGTCATAGCTTGGTGGTAAAACAAAATTAAAAATATCCTTGGTTCGAATCTCTGAAAAGGTATAATGTAATAACTTGTCTGAAAATATTTTGGGGCTCGAACTCGTGAAAGAATTATTGTACTGTCTCAACAGTACCTGGATTCATAACTCCGAAAGGTAAAATGCAACTTTACTCTATTTTTTGATATTATTTCATAACTCATTCTGTGGCGACTCACGTAAAACATCACTTAGACTCACTGAAGCGAGGGTTCAAACCTCTGAAAGCTCTGGGGTCAACTCTTTGTTCTACATATCATGGGTTTGAAGGTTCAAACCTCTTAAAGCTCCACGGTTCGACGCTATAACAGATCTATTGGTCAACCAAAAGAAACATAACACTTCATATTCTTAAACGGGGGTCCAGGTTCGACTCTTTGTGAGGTCTATCTCCAAATTTGCATCTCTATTCTAAAAGAGGTTCAGGATCGAACCTCTACATATGGTTTACAACACTCACTTAACAATGCTACGCAAAAAATAACTGACCTCAATCTAGGTTTTAAAATGGGCCCGTTATAGACCTATGCTATGTACATCCTAGACAGACACACGACAGCTTTCATTCACATCCAAAAAATCTAGGTCACCTGATCTAAAAATAGCCCTCGGTACCCAGATCTCTTCCTCTCATTTGGTTGCAGGCCTATTTTTGTTCCGTTAGTTTCGTTTTGCAGCCCTGATATTATGTTTCTGGGGATTTTCGTACTACTGTATTTACTACATTTATTACATCCGTTCGTATCTTTAAATGGACTTTAGCTGACAGAACATACCTCTGTCTTGCCATTAAGTTGAGGTGTCACAGTGCAGGTGCAACTGAAGCTATTTGAATAGTAATTTAAACTCCTTTACTACGGTGTGACATAATACATCCAACAGCCTTTTTATATTCTTAAAACAAACAAATCGATATTGAGATGATGATAGACACTGATACGTCCTGGTAGATCCAGAGCGATCGCGATTTCTGGGACTGCGCAGAAACATTTGTGACACCTTGATATTTTTTTTTCTTTTTTAAGGCCTTAGGTCTTATAATCATCTTACCTTACCAAACCTAACTAATCTACAAATGAAATATTTTCACGCACAGTTTTTATTTCAGCCCAAAGTCATCCATTATCACTTCATTAATTTTCACGCATTCTGATACTGTAGTTATCTACAGGCATGATTTTGTATACGACTTTTTGCAAAATACTGAAGTTATAGATGGCAGAGCAATTAAGAAGCAGCTTTGGCCGACCATATTTATTTTTTGCCTAAGCACTTGAAGTAGCGATGTAGGTGTTCAATGTGAAAATTCAAATACATTAACGATGATTTACTTAAATTAATATCTTCTATACAGAAACTTGATATTAGAAAAGAGATTACAATAGACTGTGAGCATATGCATCTGGCATACTGCATGGACTTCACATATGTAAAAATGGGGTAGTTGACAGACATTAAGTTTGGTTTATGCTCTTTGCCGTATACCGGATACCAGATTGCGCAATACGTAAGCTACCGGACACCAAAAGACCAGCGTTTATGCTCATTTCTCTTCTGCTAGCGGGTCCGGCAAAAAAAAGCTGACCAACTATATACGAAACCACGCGTGTTTTGTCGTTTGCTGTCGTCCCTGAACTATTGTGTTTGTATTGTTTGAGCTTTATGGTGGTTAAAGTTGATTGAGTTGATATTACATTTATATATCCCATTGTTTAGTTAGTTACTTATCAAGCGAAATGGACTCTGGCAACATGTTGTTATCTTAGCAACTGTCTACCAATAGTTTTTTGTTTGTTTTGGAATCCGTATAATCTAGCCGAGACTTATCATAGGTAATTGAAATACCCTGAACTATAATAATAAATGTATTATCGTCTGGTTTATGTTGTCATTTCTGGGTAGGCCTATCATCTGCCATCCGGACGATGTAATTCGGCACTTCAAACTGAAAAAGTGCAATAATGACTCCCACGCAGAAAAACTAACCTCATGCGTACATGTGAAAACAATGAGGACCTCGATATGTTTACGTTATTTGTTATTTTGATTGTTTTTTTTTTCTCGCTGTACACTGATATAGTTTCTTGATTGAGGCACAGCGGGATTTGTGTCTCCGGCACGTAACGCCGTGGTACGGTAAAAATAGACATTAAAACAGCTCTCCGGCAGCTGCATGCAGAAACGTGCAAGTACGGAGTGAGTATGGCTTACACCATCATAACGTTGTTTCTATATCGTTTCTGGCAGTTTGCGACTTGGGTATCCGGCATATGGCAGGGAGCATAAACCTATCTTTACTCCAGCTAAAGGCGTAGACTGCGCAGCGTGTCCATGGTAACAGTTATAAAAAGTTGTTATAAACGTAGGCTACTGTGTGTAGGTAACATGGAGTGCTGCTGTATCAGCAGATGAAATAAATGCTTACGTTAAATCGTCATCATTGTGGCAACAAAATTAAAAGCTTACTTTAAGAAAAATGTGAGGGTGTTGTTAAGACGAGACAGCCAGGTTGACCAATTCGCTCGGTTGCTATTGCAGTTAAGCAATAAGGAATTACGGTGAAGTATGTGTATCGAATGACTTCGGCAACTTAGAAAAACACCTCGAATGTTTAATAGAGAGAGTTTATCCAGATCTCGAAATTATAAATTCTAGGCCCTCTACTTGGCTGTGTGGACGAACTATATTAGCACCAAAGAACGAACATGTATTGAAAATAAATATTCAGATATTACAAAAAAAAACCGGTGACGAAGTCATTTATAAGTCCATGATAGATGTAGACCAATCACTTAATTATCCAGCTGAATTTCTCCACTCACTTCATCCTCCAGGAATGTCTCCTCATAATCTCTCATTAAAAGTAGGAGCCGCTTTTAGATCCACCACAATTATGTGATGGAATAAGGTTTCGAGTTGTTAGTTTATCGGTTCACGTAAGTGAAGCTCCCATTTTGACAGGATGTACAACAGGCGAGACAGTTTCCATTCCCCGAATACCATTAAAACCTACTAATTATGAATTTGAGTTCAGACGCATGCAATTTCCTTTAAAACTATGTTTCGTGACGATAATAAATAAGTCCCACGGACAATCGTTTTAAGTAGTTGGCATTGATTTAANGGAACNATGTTTTTNGTNTGGTCAGCTTTATGTTGCTTGCTCCAGAGTCGGTTGTCCAAAAGGCCTGTACTTTCAAGCACCAACAGGAACAACGGCTAATCCTGTATTCAAAAAAGCTCTACACTGGGAAAATTTCCAGTTCAAGAGTCTTACTGTAGGATATGGAAAAGTAAAAGAAAATTCACAATTTAAAAGGAATATGAAAGTTTTACAAACTTCTATCAATCCCCAAATAATGTGAATTCCGTAAACGTGAATAATTCTACAAGTGCTCTAATTCTGTGAGCCCCATGCGAGTGTGTAAGACAATTGTCTACTTTCAATTATCTCCATGTGAATGAAGTTCTGCCAGTTGCTTCTTACTGTGATCACAATCAAATGTTTTACTCTACCGGGCAGCACCTATATACTGCATATGTGTCTTGTAATCCTGCTCCACATCTGTATATTGCACTAACGACGTCACTGTGACAGCCTTGATGCTATTCAATTGGTGAAATAAGCAGTAAGTGTTTGTTATTTTGTTTAATAATCTTATTTATTTACTTTTTAGGTATTTTATAGTTTAGATACAAATGTTGTGTAACGACGTAGGTGTTGGATTGTATGTAACTTCTGAAAACGAAAATAAACAACCAAATAATAACTGAGTGATGCACGAGTAAGCACGACAATTGGACGCTCTTTTGTTCAGGTATAGGATTAACGCTTACACAGTAAGCTCATTTGATTATGTTCTTATGAGAGTGTACAAAAATCTGACCGTGCGAAGAACGGGCATCTCCGCTAGTTAGTGTATAAATATGTTTTATCGTTCGGTGTTTTGATGACCTCAATTCAAGAACTATAATTAAAATACCAGCAGTTAAGATGTTGTGCAACTAAAGTTATAAATTTCGGCATTACTTCTTGTAGCACTAAATTGATGTGTTTAATCAATTCATCATCTGGGTGGAACATTACACTGTCGTCCAAATAAGCTGTGTCGTCGGATTGATCATTTCGAAATTTAGTTTGTTGTCTTCGTGCATCTCCATTTCACAAGCCATTTTGGTAATTCATAAAAACATTTCTCTGACCATCGTTTTCACGTGACTGTTGTTGATAACATATTTGGCATCAGCAATCCAGTTCAATGTCGCCAACAAGTGGATAAAATCATAAATTGTAATTGTATATGCATTAATGTCGTCGTCTGTTTCAAAACGGCAATTAAAAATGCCTTTTTCCTAACTTATTTCTGTCACATCGTTCCCGTTTGCAGTAATATTTTTGCTCCAACTTGATGAAGATACAGGTTTCGCCATCGCGGACACAATGTTGCATCCACAAGTGTTTGGAATAAAAAATACTGATTGAGGTATTTTGATGTATCTTATGAACTTCACTTCCCTTTCCCTCCTTTGTTTCGAAGTCAAGACAAGAAAAATTACCATCTGCAGGATTCAAACCCGATTCTCCCGCTTGACAAGCGAACGCTCTACAGCTGGGCCGTTAAATTATCACCTGCACTAAAAAACACCTTAAGGTTCCCAATAAAAGTTGGATGCCTACAAATAGGCCGAATATTACCAGTGGCTAGTAATAGCAGTAACAAATTGACAGCCTGTCATTTGCATTCATTGACTAATTTTATATATACATTAATGTAAGATCCATGATTTTTATTATTTATGTAATTAATTAGTTACCTTCAAAATCAATTTTTTAGGTAGCGGGTTGTAGCGTTTTAGATATAAGTATTTTAACTGTGCTATACACATTAAAAATAAAATACGTATATACCTCGTAACACATTTATTGCAAACACTAAATACACTAGCTTTACTGATTCAATTGGAAAACATCGTGCTTATGTGTGAAATCTGAACATGTAGGTTCTTTGGCTATAGTGGTACCTCAAATACGGTAAAAAAAACTGTTACAATTAATACAAGATGATCAATAGTTATATGTGAAACTTCAGAAACTGAGTAATTCCCTTCATCTCTGTATAACACAAAAGGTATAGTAATGCTAACTTTTCCACTTCACAGATTATTTGGTTGTATAACGGCGGCAATGTTTCAGCTACATATAGAGTCCATTTAGAACGCCTCGATTTTCTACAAAAGAAGAATTTTGGATTTCGAATATTTGAAGTATTAAATCCTATAGGAGATATACGGCCCCAAGACTTTTTACCATTATTCGTCCGCTTCAGACCTATTGAAATGACTGATTATCAAGTAAGGCCTTAATAAAAAATATTTAATTTCTTGTTTAATTTATGTTAAATAAATATCCCAAATATAAAACAAGGAAGCTGACGATAAATTAAATAAAGTTGTATCAACATTAACTAAGAAAATGTCACTAGAATTGCATTTAACAATGCCAAGTTCATGGATATGACAATCTTTTAAGTAGTGTGTGGGACAGAATACAAAATTCATCATAAAAGGTCAAGGTAATTCAATGACTTTCAGTTCCTGTATTACATGAACATTTAATGGCTAGTATAGTCATGCTTATGCTTAATTATGTTGGTTAGTATTATCATACCCTAAACGAATCTCCGTGGACCTCTTTCTGATAAAAAAGTAATATAAGCCTACAGTTTTCGCAGAAGTCCTTGCCAGTTCATAACTACAATACCTCTTCAACGTCCTTTATAATTGCTTTTTTTACGTTCTAGATGTGTTTCATTAACACAAACACTGACTGGTGTAACTGGCCACTTTTAATTCTAATAACATAGGATACATAAAATAATATTTATTCTACGTTAATAAACCTACCTGCTTTGAGTGCATGAACGTTCCAAGTACATTATAATAATAAAAATTGGCAAGTTAGAGGCAGTGGTCTGGACTAAATGGCTTTAGAATGGAACAAACTCCTAGATACCATATGGTATGTACAAATATTGAAATTGCATTTGCCTTTTGTACAAACCCTTAATTTCACACTAAGGTTCATGCTATCAGGCTTAAGGCCAAATGGAAACTGATTTGTTCCTTACTGAGTAAATCCATAATTTTCTTCGGACAATTCGGGGATGGAATCGTATATGAGTTTTTACATTGCACCCCTATCAAAGACTAATAGTTCATTGCGGGGTAAGATGTAGATATAGAATTTTCCTTCCGATTATGCGCATAAGTTAAGCTGTGTAGAATCATCGCCTGAACCACTAAATTTGAACAGCTGACTATGTAAATATATAAAAGCTAGGAGACATTCACTTTGACTAATCACCTAAAGCCTTGGTTTAGCGCAAATTTGTATTTAAGCTCTTTGAAAAATAGCCTAGCAGTTGCACGTGAGAAGTTTCATGTGATTTTTACTTTTGTCAAACTGTTATCTCTCAATTCTTTAATAGCTCAATAAAAAGCAAATGTGCTACGTGATGTTTATTTGCCGCATTCACAGAAGTGTAATAATCCCAATTCTGGATTCAGATTATTGTGGCTCAAGCCAGGGTGAAAATTAGCTAAAATGGTGGCAGTAAAGGCAGCTGATAGTGTTTTTCTTGGCACAGCTAAGAAACTAGAATTTTGTCGATAATTTGATATGCGCAGAAAAAATGAAATTTGATTTTACGTTTTGTCTGAAACACGTTAGCATTCCGTATGGTATCAAAAACAATTTTTAAGGTTGATTTATTCCAAACAGCTAATAAAATTCTAGTTTCTTAACTGTGCCAAGAAAAAGACTATCAGCTGCCTTTGCTGCCACCATTTTAGCTAATTTTCAAGCTGGCTTGAGCCACAATAATCTGAATCCAGAATTGGGATTATTACACTTCTGTGAATGCAATATACGTGGAACCACCCAAGTTCTTTTCGACTGCGGCTTAAGTCGCTTTACACTAGCTTAAACGCTATTGTCTAACCCAAGCTGAAAATAGGGTTTGAGGAGTCATCCATCCTCTGATTACTTTTATTGGCAAATATTAACAAGCAAGAGCTCTTCAAAGTTAAACAAATGTGATATGCTAAATAAGGGTGTACAAAGAGTAGTACCCTTATCTTACTATTAGAAGGGAGGGTGCCATACCTACATAAACGCATGAATAGTAAATCTCCTATAACCTTTATAAGAAATCTAATTATTCACACTACGAACCAAATTTCCGCCAAACCTTTACAAAAAGTGCCTAGCTTAGCTGAAACTCAGTTCGGTCCGGATAGCTGAGGGAGTACAATTACGGCTCTTTAACAATAACAGTATAAATATTTTACTCAGAGCCAGCATTAAAACAATCTAACAACATTTATTCTTACAGTCGGTATTTCAGAGCATTAGGACTTTTCCAATTGTTGGTCAGATTTGAACAGTATTTTATCAATTTTAATTCTTTATAATATTATTCCTTTTAAGACGACAACAAACAAACATTAATCTTGACTAGTGCAATAGCACTCTGAGAGCTGCTGACCTTGCAAGGCCACAGAAATCAGATACCAAATGACAGGCAGTCAGTCTGCCACAATATAGAGCAAGTGAAATACTTCCAACACACTGTCAATTAATTGCTATGCGTAATCTTTCGCATGAACAACGACAAACCATTAAACTTTCGTTTAATTAAATACGCGTAAAATAAATATAAAATACCCTTAGGATGTGAGGTATATAAATTAAAGAAAATATGATTTTAAATTATATATATTAAATCGTTTCAAACCACAATATCCACATCCAGGTACAAAATATGATTTAATAACTTCACGGCACAGGTAAAGAGGTTAATTCGTAGTAGACAAAACCGTCTATTTAAGTAAGTATATTTACTCCCTTTGCTCTTAAAACACTCTCCTTGAAATCAGATACAATACTATAGATCAAAATTATAAATCAACACTTCATTGACCAAAACTAAAAATCAATATTTCATTAAATAGTCGTGTGCCAGCAAGATAAAATATATAAAAAATCAAATATGTTTGATCTCAGATAAAAATTCAAGTTTGCCTTGCAAACAAATACCAGTTACGTACAATACCTTACTACGTGCCTCTTCTAGCTTGATCAATCGTCTAAACTTATTTACATGAATACAGTTTTACCCCTAGAATAATCTTTACCGCCAGCGTTGCGATGTGATCACTCCAGAGTCCACTGTCCAAGTGCTCTTTTAATCGAACTCTCGATCACCATTCCGTTCCAAGCTTTACTTGTGGAAAGTCATCATCAATAACCCAGTTCAAGGCACCGGTGATCAATAAACTACAATCACGTATACCATCCGTGATATTTCAAATATTTGCAAAATACACACTCTAGTTACTTTCAATACACTTAATATACGCTCTTAGACTATGGCAGTATTCAAAGTTACATTTAAATATCCTGTAATTGTTATCTGATTGCAGTGAACGATATTTGTTGGGCAGATGTTCATTTAAAACTTGAACAATGCAATTCAAAGTCCGTTTACTTAAAACCTCAATAAAATAAAACATTAAAATAAAAAGTAGAAATTCTAATTTCTACAATTATTAACTACAAAATAACGGGCTTCTATAAAAAGTAGCCTGTATGTAATACATTTGTTGAAATGTTTTTGTGACAACAGAAATCAAAGTGTCTGCAGAAAGTAAGTTCGATTGTCCGTACTGAATTGGTGGGGTGTCTGGTTAAGCTGGCTTTCTTCGTTTATTAACTGAATGGAGAAGATAACAAACTTAATTATGCATTCGTATCGATGGGGGTAAGCTTTGAACATTCCATATTCTCAAAATANTTTACACTTTAATGCTCCAAAACTATTAGTCTCCACGTATAGCTACTATGGCCACCTGCCCACTCATTTTATATTAACAGTGTACATTTCATGTAATTGAAATGTGTTAGATTTATAAAATAAGTTATGACGATAATGTCTGTTGAGCGACACATGGAAAAGGTAGAAATATATGTGCTCAGTAAAATGGTGTGATAATCACTGCTAATGCATATGTGATTGTTAATTAAAGAACAAAATTTAAAAATAATTAATTAATCCCACATGCTAAACACACTGGCCAGAAATATTGAAATTAACAATCGTTGAGAAACTTTTGCTCACTCACTTATCTGTGTTGGCTGGCAGAATTTAATATACGCTTCCTTTTCTTTTGAAAGCGTTTTGTATTTTATAACGAACTCACTTCACTGAGTGCTCAGAAAGAGTTTATGTCGTTTGAGATACGGCACACGTGTTCATTCAAAGTTAAGAGATTCACTTTTGCACGTCCGTTAAGTTGGCTCCCCCCACTCTTAATATTTGTATTCTATAAACACCATTCGTTTCTGCTCGTTTGTGCCGAAAACCCCGACGTTTGTGCTCTTTCCGTTCCGGAGATATCAAGGTCGACTTTTTCCGGGCCAGTTCCCTTCCCGCAACTATAAACTGCCAATCGTTTGTACTTCGTTTATGCACGTCTATGCTTAAATCCGTCCCTCTCTATCCGGAGATATCGAGGTCAACTTTTTTTCCGGGCCAGCCCCTCTCACCCCCTCCCAACTACGAAAATTACACTTTTGACACTGCCAATCATGTGTGCTCAAATCTGTTCCTCTCTATCTATCACCATTTCGGAGATATCGAGGTCTACTTTTTCAGGGCCATGTTTCCCCGCTTTCCCCAACTATGAAAATGAAATTTTTTACATTGCCAATCGTTTGTGCTCAAATCCATTCCACTCTATCTACGTTTCGGAAATATCGAGCTTTTTTTTTGCCATCGTAAAAATATACAGCCAAAAGCTTCCGTAGAATATAATTTCCTGGAGCTTTACTTACACATTAAGGTTGATCTTGCATGACAGCCACGACCACGGTGTAAGATATACAGGTGTACAAGCGGGCCGGAAAAACTGTGAAAATGTCGTCTTCCTGGAGATATAGAAACGCTCTGAAAAGAGAGGTTACTAGAGATGGGTGTTATAGAGGAGTCACACAGTCCCAGGTCATGTGCATTAGTCTTTGTCCCGAAGAAAAATGGGGAGCTAATGATCTGTAGCAACCAATGCACCGTGAATAGGCACAGCCTAGACCGTAACTGGGCGTTGGCAAACTTGAGAGATATCAGGAAGTGGTTAAAGAGGGCAAATCTGTTCTCCGTGATTGACCTAAAGAATGAGAACTTCCAGATAGAGCTAGATCCCGACAGCCACAAGTATACGACTTTTATCTGTGAAGACGGACATTTTCAGTTTACATGCATGAATTTTGGTACTAAACAAGCACCTGCAGTGTTCAGTGCAGCGATGGCTAACATATTGCAGGAATATATAGATACCATGGTCCAAGTATTTGTTGACGATATCCTCGTGTATACAGAAGGTAACGTGGATAAACACCTTGCTGAGGTAGACAGAGTGGTAGGCACGCTGGAAGATGCAGGCCTAACTTGCGGTCTAGACATGTGAAAATTCCTGAGGACCCAAGTGAATTACTTGGGCATGCAGATAAATGCTCAGGGCACTCAACCGTGCGAAAAACATGTAGAAAAGATCAAAACCTACCGGAAGCCGAAGCCACGCAAAGAGCTAGTGTTGTTCATCGGCGTGGTGAACTGGTTGCGGGATTTTATACCTCACGCGACCGTAATTTCAGTGGACAAAGGAGTGTGAGCCAGCATTCAGAAATATATTTCGGTGGCAAAAATTCTGATCAGGCCCAAGTATGAGGAGCCTTTTAGCTTGGCGACAGACACGTCGCAAGTAGCTGTCAGCGCAGTGTTGTTTAAGGGATCAATTGAGCAGCCTAGAATCATAGGATTTGCGAGCAGACTACTGTAAGAGTCAGAAAGGAGGTATGCCATTATCCAGAAGGAACTTATCGGAATAGTGTACGGAGTAGAAAAGTTCCGAAGTATGCTAATTGGGGCCAAATTTATCATCCACACCGATAACTCTAGTCTGCAATGGATGCACAAGATCAAATTTAATAACGCATTCATCCAGAGGCTCAGCCTAAGACTGGAAGACTTCCCATACGAAGTTATATCCATACCCCGATCGTTCAAAGAAGTCGCAAACTATTTAAATAAGATATCGGTAGATCCAATCCTCAACGACACCATCGAACACACTCATGATGAATGTCGGGAAACCGAAACGTTAAATCATATTTCTTGTATTCACCACGTAACGTTAGATATTTTTTAGAGTAAAGGGTTGTTTGATGCGGAGGAGTTGCGAGAGTTGCAGGAAAAGATCCTCAAGTCAAGGTGATCATACAGTACATCAAAAAGGGGGTGATGCCAGCGGTCTCGAAATGGGCGAAGAAGTTGTTAAAAATAGCATCTGAATATGAGATAAGTTAGTCTGGTATATTGTACCATTCCACGGTTGCACCACGAGATACAGTGGTGACTCAGCGGAGTCACGTAAGAGTGGGGAACGTTACTTATCACCGTGTACCAGTCATGCCTCAAGAGTCGAGGAAGAGGGTACTGAAGTATGCCCACGAAAGTGTCTTTCAGGGATACGAGGGTATCTATCAGACCACGCAGTACTTAAAGGGCCTGGTATATTGGTGAACGTTGAACAGAGATATTACAAATTTTGTTAGAGGTTGTGACCTATGCCAGCGAACAAAACCGGTATTTAGGAAAAGATGGACTGAATTGCGGCATTTTGCTCGGCCGGAAGTCTTGGACAGACTGTTCATGGACACCTTACGCCCTATCCCTTTTCTATGAATGGATACGCGCACATCTTAGTGGTTCAGGATAGCCTTACAGACTAGTAGGAAGCCATTCCAATCAGAAATGTAAATGGGGCCACGATAGCCAATCAACTGGAGACACAGGTGTTATGTCGGTACGGGGCATGTCGCACCCTCATTATGGACAACGCCACGTGCAACAAGATTCCTGAGGTGAGGAATGTATGCGAACGCTGGAAGATACACCGGTAGTACATAGCAGCCTATCGCGAGAAACCGAGATATTGTGGTGAAATTACGCACATACGTACACCAACTGCATAAGAAATGGGCCAGAGTGCTCAAGTTTATCGTACTGACTCTGAACAACTCAGTCAGCTATAGCACAGAGTTTACGGCTAGCGAGTTGTTGTTCAGACGAAAGTTGAAAGGGCCGTTTGAAAATATCCTCGATGAGGTAAATTATGGCCCAGACGGAGAAGTAGCCGAACCAGAGGAGTGGGCACTCTGGAAGGGAGAGAGAGACCTGGAGCGAGAGAACATCAGGGACGCAGCGAATGCGAACAAAGCGCGTAGCGATGCCAGGCAAGAGACGTATTTTAACAAAAAGTGACAAATGAAAGAGTCCCAGCCTGAGGACCAAGTACTGATCAAAGCGTATCCGCAATTCAGCAAGAAGGCAGGCAAGATAGCCAAGCTGGAAAGCCGATATTTGGGTGCGTTTGAAGTAATCAAACAAAAAAAAACCTGTGGTACACGCTTAGGGACTAGAAGGGAATTTTACCCAGGCGTGTTCACATTGAACAAATGAAGATGTATGTAGAGATGAAAGCTGTGTGAGTGGAAGGGAGAATGATTTTCCAAAAGACGAGGTAGTCATAGACTGCGACCGGAGACAGCTCAAGTTGGAAAGTAATAAGAACACCTCAGAGTAGAGATTATGAACCGAGTGGGGACTCGGTAATGCTGAGATACAGCGTTCTAAATTGTAGAAGAAGGGGGAAGTAATAACTTGGTGGAAGAGACAACCTTACACATGAATGAAGCCGACAATAAGTCGAGCGGTAAAAGGGGTTAACAGAGTTGACGATGTACGATGTGGTACTGTTCACAGGAAAGTGAAGAGAGTGAATTGCATGTTGAAAATAAATTTTGTAAAAAAAAGTGTAATGTATAATGATAAGGGGTGTATTATGAACTGCTTTGTAAAGCGTATTGTAATGTATTGTTTTGTTGAGTTGATGAATTGTTTTGGAGAGTGATCAGCGAAAATGGATATCAGCGAAGTAGGACGAATTGCCTAACAATTCGTGAACTGCATTCGGAAAATAAATTGATGAGGTTTACAACTCCTCAATTCATTTTGGAGGGACGTTGTAACGAATAGGTTAAGCACTATTAGCCACAGACGCTCATATGCACCGTGTGTATTGGAATGAATGACCTAGAATTATAAGAGTGTTNNTNGTANATNTTATTGTATAGTACGTAAGGGAATTTGTATGTGGACGTATGTAAAGTGAACAATTAAAACGGCGAAGTGTGATTTTAGTGTCATTAGACGTTTATAACTTTGCAAGTGCAGTGAACAAACAGTGAGATACGTATTTACGATCACACTGTCGAGAGACAGTTAGTTAACATTTATGCCGCCAAAAAGATGAGGAGCGAGTGCAGGGCGTAGGTGTTGTGGTCGTCTGACAAAATGGAGTGAATGAATGAGTTATAAACCGTTTTCTATAGGAATAACAGTATTCGAATGCAGTAAAGTAAGTGAAATCGCCAAGAACACAGATAAATACGACTACGAATACGCCGAAACGACGTTAAGTCTCAATATAAATGTACATTATTGCGTGGGGAAGCAGCCACGACAATTTATATATTACGTTTTTGACGAGAGTCGACATAGTCAGTTAGGCCTAGTCAGGTACCGGAGTCGACTGCACAGAACTGAGTAAGGTTAATGACTTATCGTAATATTTGGTCAAATAAAGCCGGTTAATTTACGTCATCGTAGCTGAATATATGTATTGAATTAAAGCTGCTAGACTTTGTTGTTGGCCAACAGCCAATAATGTATGCATCTTCAGTTCGTAGAATGTGTATTCCTTTAATAGCAGGAGCTTTACAAAGGTGAGGGGTATCCTGACTCACCCCAGGGATTTTATTCAGGTCAGTGAAATTGTGATTGGTATGATTGAGTATATAGTGTAGTGTGAGTGCAGCCATCTATATCAGATGACACGTCTGGGTAACCAAGAACTTAAGAGTCTCGACATTAATAGCTTGCCCAAATTGTTACAGACAATAGTTCCATTATATATAAATTCAAAAGAGTGGAAGAGGGTTGGGGCACAGGAGTCAAATCCTGCGCTTTGTATTGACCAAGACCGATACCCAGGGGGGTAGGCCAGTGGACAGCACCCACCCCGACCACTATCTGTGTGGCACAGTTCATCGTGTTACAGTTTCATACCAAAAGGTAGTTGGGACTTATAATTAGGGAGTAAAACAAATTGAAAACCATACCTGCTAGAAATATTCTAAACCCAGATTCTAATTCAGTGTAAAAAAACACTAGCAGATACCCATTTTAGTTTTTGGGACAAATAAAAATAAAAATTGTGTTGAGCAGTGTTATAATTATGGCGATACTAGGAAAAACTATCCTGGAAGAAATTCTTTGGGATTTTTTCCACACTTTGTGCTAGTGGAGACAGACCTTTACGCTATTTATTAAAATGTTACCCTATGTGCAACAGGGAACCTATAGTGACCACTCAATTTACATGGTCGTTAACGTCTGGTACATCAATCTTTTCTGGGTAAGTGAAGCTTCACGAAAATGTTTTCTACGGACTACCATTATATATTTTAAGGTTTGCAAAAACGTTTGATATTTCCAAAACAGTGACAGACAGGGAGGAATGGGTTTGAGCACAAAAATGAACAAACGATAGGCAAAGTAAAAAATGTCATTTGTATAGTTGGGGGAGGGCTGGCCCTGATAAAGTCGACTTTGATATCTCCGAAATGGTGATAGAAAGGAACGGATTTGAGCACAAACGATTGGCAGTGTTAAAATGTAATTTTTACTGTTGGGGGGAAAGGAGGTGCTGGCCCGGAAAAAGTCAACCTCGATATCTCCGGAACGGTGATAGATAGAGACGAACGGATTTTAGCATAAACGTTGGGGTTTTTGGCACAAACAAGTACAAACAAAGCACAAACAAATGGCGTTTACAGAACACAAATATTAAGAGCGGGGGAACCAACTTAATGCACGTCATTTTTGTAGGGTTTTAATAAAACAAATACAGTTTGTTAAATATTTTGTGCAAACCATATTTTCGAAAAGAATGTTCATGCGCAGTGAAGGTGTTTTCTTTTTTTACAATACCTGCATTGACATAAGAGAAATTAAAGAGTTTACATTTGTAAACAACGTTCAGTCGTTTTTTTTACAAAGTATTCGTATACTAGAATAATAATGCAAATTCTTTAATTACCTATATTTTGAACACTAATCGCAGTTTTGAAATTTTACACTGTAATTGCTTAGTTGCATCTTTTACTAACACATAACTACTTACAGAACCTCATTACCTCTAATAGTCAGGGGCGGCTCGTACTAAAAGGCTTCAAGGCTGCAGCCTTCCCAGACGTTTCTGAAGGATTTTTTTTTTTTTATTTATTTACGGAATAAATATGTCTCCTTAACTTCTGAAAAGATCACCCACCAATGGCTTTCATTCTATGAAAGCGCAACATCTTCGCAATACCCGTTTTTGCTTCCGACCTAATGTGACTACTAGTTCCACTTCATTCTAAGAGGCTGCCAGTCTATAAATGACCCACAGAGTATTGCCACAGCCAAAGTATGAATCCATTTCACCCCTCGTTCACCATGGCCAGTTTAGGCTGCAAAAATTGCAGTCCGTGGCTGCTCTGAAATGTTCGGCACCTTTCGGCTACTTTCAACACGTTTGAAGCCACCTGTCACTCATTGTATTGGAATCAGCACAGGGTGTACATTGTAGGAGCCTGTTTATTAAATGCTCGAAAAAAATGTATTAAAAGCTCCAGATAAACAATTTGGAGAGTAGATTTTATTCAGTATTTAATATATTATAAATTTCTGTTAATAAAAACGTGCGAAACTGAAAAAACTAAGGAAGCAGTATTTGTTAATATAAATATGTAATAATAATGGTTTCTCATAAATAAAAGCCTGCATAACTGTCTACTGTGGGCTAAAACACACAGCTTCTCCAGTTCACAAATTCACGAGCCGCCATTGTTAATAGTTATCACAAAATTTGATTTGAAAACAAAAACGTGTCACCTTATTGCATTTGAGAGTGTTGTTGTATTGTAGAAGGTTGCAAGCTTGTAGAAGGTGCATTGAGTGCGTGGAAGTTGTACCTGGGTTCAATGTGCACAGTTCTGTATAATATCGTAAGTCTCAAATTACTTTTATCACCTGTTTGATGTCAATCTATACCAGCCTNTGTCTTAAGTGGCCTCTATTTAATACATCAGNCTACTGTAGGCATACATATATTTGCACATCCTATAGCCTACTATTAGAGTTGAGCAATTCAGAAATTTATGACGCGTGACAGTATATTTATCATTTCAAAGGTAGGTTTTCCTTCTGATATATAGGCTACCGGTTAATTATAAATGACACCCTCAATACTTTTGTATTAATGGGTATCCCGTTCACGTCGTAATGACGCTTCAGGATGATTGAATTCAATTTGGCCAATCACTCTATTGACACATAGCTGGTGGTGGGTTCTTTTACATCGAACACTTATCGATGGTACCCCACTTTTAACGTTCCTCCCTGAAGACGCCTACGATTATACCTTAGTGTGGGGTGCTTCACAGGCAGAGTCGTAGGATAAGTAACCCTTTATACTCAAGGGTCAAGGCTAGAAGTCAACCCCGGGATTTGAACCTGGGACCTTCCAATTCCAAATGACAATTCTATGTCTATACTGGGTATAA
>KZ872595.1:11826-28079 GCA_003456935.1 Machilis hrabei
TAATTGTTCTACAGTGTGATTCACAATTGTATAGTAGCAGTTAAAATATACCCATCCATAAAGAAATTCTTACTATGCGAGAAGAAAAGTGCTGATTTTTTAAAAAATATACTAAGCATGAATCAGTAACACATGGCATTAAAATACACAGTGTTTCATATTGATCTTTGGGGTTACAAACATTTATTACAAGTAAACTACTGAACTTATGTTAATGAAACTAGTGCAGAACAAAAGAAGAACTCAAACAGATGTTTTACACCTATAAATGTTCAATGTGTGCACCACGGGTGATATGGCCCAGTTCTTGCCATACTCGTACCAACATGGGCGTGTCGATAGTGTTCACTGTTGTGATGATACGCTCCCTTAGGTCTGCAATATCATGCGGCATCGGTGGGACGAATACCCTGTCTTTGATGTAACCACACAAATAGAAATCATACTGTTTGTGAGGTCTGGTGATCTCGGGGGCCACAGTTTTTAGACACGTCNTATCCACCGCCTTGGCAGCACTGTGTCCAGGTAAAGACAACCATCTTGTTGAAAATGAAATCCGACTTGTCTTGCAACTGAGGCATAAGCCACTGTTGTAACATGTCCATACATGTCAGTTCTGTCACTGTATTCTACACGGACAAAAATGGCTCATACACTTGTTTACTGGAGAGGGCACATAACACATTAACTTTCGGAGAATCACGGTGGTGTTCCAAATAGATGTGGGTTTTCAGTTCCCCATATTCTGACATTGTGGCAGTTTACTTTGCCACTGATATGGTAAGTAGCTTCATCACTGAAAATTACCTTCTCCATAAAACGTTCATCTGTCGTCATCGTGTCCTGGAACTGTAAACAAAAATCAAGCTGGCACCAATGATCATCATTGGATAATTGTTGCATCAGTTGAAGACTGTATAGTTTGAAGGACAAACGCTTACGGAGAACCCTCCACACTGTTGGTTTTTTACATTGCCAATTCTCTAGCTGCAGTTCCGGTTGATTTCTGTGGGGTGCACACACAACATGGTTGCACGCGTTCTCCGTCTTCCTTTGAGGTTTATGGGTGACCACTTGATTTTCCCTTGCACAGACAACCTGTTTCTTTAAACTCTTTGTACCATGCCTGAAAGTCACTAAGTGGGGTCTTTTAGAACTTTGCATGTTGCACAGTAATTACTGACATAACATGAAATTCCAACACTCAGAACGATTTCTCCAAACGTGTAGCAGCCATTTCACAACATGGTACACTAACTTCACAACCTACCGCAGGAATGTGAGCTACATCTGATAAAAAAATACAAGCAAAAAACTGTTTAAGTTATTTCATTCTGCACTGGTTTCATTAATGTAACTAGAGTAGTTTACTTGTAATACATATTTGTGAAACACGCTGTATTTAGCAATAATCATTAGGCTTTGCTTTATAGCCTGCATGTTTTTTAATTGTTCTCCTGTGTGATACACAATTGTATAGTAGCAGTTAAAGTACACCCGTCCATAAATAAATTCTTCCTATGTGAAAAGAAAAGTGTATACCAACCCCAAAGTCAGCACCATTTTTCTTTTGCATGTCAGTTTCTGAATTAATGTCTGATAACGATCTAATGCACTTAACGAGGCTATAAAATGAATTAAACACTGTGGACTTAGTTGATAACTGTGTTTCATTTTCCTTGTCCACACATGACTAGCGTTTTTCCTTTGATGCCTCAAGGATTGCATAAACCTTAGAATGAGAAATGGAAGTATTACAGTCATTCACATTTTTCTTAATAAAGACCTGTTGTATAGTATTTGTTGACCTATGTCGAATTATTTTGCAGTTTTTCCATTCTTGTCAAATATGAATGCTCATGTCCTTTTCTACACAAAATACTTATTAAGAGCAAAATGAGCAACCTATGCGGTTATTACTTTTTATGGTCAACCAGGGGAGGGGCACTTAGTTCTAAGATAATCATGTTGGCTTTCATTCCAAATACTAAACTTTTTCCTGTTCCCTTCAACTATGCCTACACTTTCAGAATTGTTAGAAGAATCATACACTATAACAGTTTGTATGCTTACAGCCAAAGGTGGAGCACTGTGTTCTCATTCATCTCAATAGAATCATTTACTGCTTCTTCTCTTTTCTCAGACACGCTTGAGCTTGGAACATTATCATTTACACTTATCACTGAAGCCTTACGAGGTTTTTTTTTAATCCAGACAAGAAAAAAGAATTGAAATACTTCTAATACTTTGTCAGAAACTGGAGTAGGAACTCATTTTTCAATGTTAGTTAAAAAATATATGTTTGTACCTTACTCATTATAATGTTGAACATGCAATATCTGGCTTGATTTTTCCCACCTAGCTTCAGTAGGGCTTTACATTGTTGCATAGCTTTCCATGAGGATGTTGTCACTTTTCAGGTTATTGAAACATACCAGTAGCACCATGATTATGTGATCACGATTTCTCTTGGTTTTAAAAAAACAATACTTTACACAGTTAAAAATTGTTGATTATATTAAATATTTTTTTCGTAAAACATTTGAGCCACTTTAAGGTTATCCTTTCTAACGTTGAAATATGAAAACTATAAAGTAAAACCAACCCCAGTTGCAGCAAAAACCACATAAAAATACACCCCATAACAATACAAAAATACTATTAAGAAGAAGCAGTCACCTATCATATGCAAGTGACACTGCCAGACCTAGATTTCACAAGAAAGCTAGTAATAACTCACAAAGTGGCCCTTAACTGAGAAATAACATGCAATTCAGTCTTTAAAAACAAGGGACTTTCCCAAAAAGGGAAAGAAAACCGAAAGAGCTGTGTTAGACTTCATTCAGTGTAGCCCTGTATTGATCATAGATTAATACCACAGAAAATATATGTTTCTTTGAATTCTACGGTTTCTCGAAGGAGTTTAGGTCACCCAATATTCAAAGAAATGTAAACAAGCTAGCATACTATTAGTTGACTTTATTTCATGAAAAGCGTCTACTTAGAAAACAAATTCATTGTCTAATATTCTGTCAGAAACTGGAGTAGGAACTCATTTTTCAAAGTTGGTTAAAACTAGATGGTCTTAACTTACTCCTTATTACGTCGAACATGCAATATTTGGCTTGATTTTTCCCACCTAGCTTCATTAGGCTTCCTTCAGTTAGGCTTTATGTTTTCATGTAGCTTTCCACGAGGACGTTACTATTACTATTTAGGTCGTTGTAACATGCGTGTATCACCATGATCATGGGATCACGATTTCCTTGGTTACCGTCTCTCCCTCAAGAACATAGNCTGGAATTCATGACCGCAACAAAAGTGTTTAGAGAAAAAGTTTTAAAGTGCTACACATATTTAGTTTATACTTCAACGTTAGTAAGTGGCTATAATGTTTTATAGTAAATTTAAATATAATCTATGTTTTTAAAAACCAAGGAAATCGTGATTCCATGATCATGGTGATACACGCATGTTACAATGACCTAAATAGTGACAACGTCCTCATGGAAAGCTACATGACAACGTAAATCATAACTGAAGGAAGCCTGATGAAGCTAGGGCGTGAAAACCTAGCGAAATATTGCATGTTTAACGTTATAAAGAGTAAGATAGGAACATATCTTGTTTTAACTAACTTAAAAAAAAAAGAAATCATTATCTGCTATAGGGACAAACTACAATTTTCTTCTCTAAACAAGATAACGAATCCATTGGATTTAGAAGAGGCAAATAGGAACCTAAGCTGCTGTTAACAATCGGTTCGGCAGATTAGCCAAATTTTAACAACTGGTTTGCCTGAACCCTTGTGACCCAGGTGAATATTCATCACTGTCTCATGGTAGATGTGTTATACATTTTTACTCTAATACCAAGAAAGTAGTAATTTATCTACATAAAAGAATAATTTTGCATAAATTTAAATTCTTGCGGGCACCACTGCACTTTTATACAGAGACAGATTTATATAATGACCTATGTCATTAGATTGAGTTTGAGGTTATTACAGAGTTATACCAACAGGTTGGCTGAATGGTAGAGTGCTTGCCTCCTGAATACGATGTAGGCCCTACTGACTAAATTCTGTTTCTGATTCCCAGCCCTAAATATAAGTGGTTATTCTATGAGTTTGCCTGTTTAACACTTCACATGATGGGTTGATTGTAGGTGTCATTGTGGAGGGATGTTCAGTGGGGTACCACCTATAAGTGTTCAATGTAAAAGAACACACCACCGGCTATTTGTCGATTGAGTGGCAAAATTGAATAATCCTGAAGTGTTGTTGCAACATGGATGGAGTTTCCATTAGACCTAAGATATCAGAAACATAGGACCATTAACCCTCAGCAATTGCCAATTAAATTAATTCTAGAGGACAGATCCTTTTTTGACCACTAAAAAATAATAACAAAAATTACATGCAAGTTTTATTACAAGCTAGATGTGTGGAGAAGCTATTCGACTCATTGGATTCTACTTTGTTGTAAGTGGTTGTTTGGAGCAGCAATAAAAAATAAGAAGTATGACAAGACAGAGTTCCTTTCTGGCCCTCGATTGATGTAAGTTACATAATAATGACACACTGACCATGGCTCTCACATTACGGAGATAAGTATATATAAGTCACCATAATTAGCAAAATTTATGAATAATAAAATATTCTTACTGTACTCCCATCATTTGTTGAAACTNGATATTTGGGGAGCCAAAACCTGCTCCAATCCTCAGGGTGAAAAATATCAACTTTCAGTACATGGCTTTTATGCCATGGAATTTATTTACAAATTGTTCTTGATACATTACAAATAAAATATAAGATCAATCAACAAACTAAAAAGTGTGTTACGGTGTGGCACACATTATGTACTAGCAAACATTTTCAAGCCACGAAAAAAAAAAAAACTTTATGAAAGGTGACATGTTGAAGAAACTTTTGTCATTATTTCCATTAATGTCATTCTCACATGCCTGCTTGTGAATGTTAATATTGTGAAATTAAGTTTCTTTGTGTATTTTTATTGTGTTGTATATGTTGCTTAAAGCAATACCTTTATAAGAGATAGTAGACTATTCAATAAAACTATTTTGAATAAGCATTTTTAACCTGGTTTAAGTTCACTATTTGCTGTTGACTTTTCTCTTCACTAAATAGAAGTAGGCTACATCAAAGGAACATAATGAATAAGTGGGAACTGGATTTTGACTAACTGATACTGCTGATATTTTAAATTGAGTTTACTAANTAACAAATTCTAGGATATAACTAAAGATGGAAATTGGTTTCAATTATTTATTTATTTTTTCCCCACAGGTACTGATAAAAAAATGAATGTGTGCCTACAAGAATATATATCAAAGCAAATTAAGCTCTACACTAAGGAGTTAGAGGAGGAGGAGAAATTACTTCTGGACAAGTCTGCTGCAAAAGTCAAATGCATGTTAAAAGAAAAAGGAAAAGGTGGTGGTGGACAGCAAACATTAGAGCTGTCATATGATAACAAAAACAAAGACCTGGATATAAAAAATAGTAAGTGGTATCTAAATATGAGGTCTAGCTGTTTAGTGGTAAAGTAATTAATTACATTTTTTTATTTACTACTGCTGCCTGTGTTTGTCATTGTTTTAGTTTAAGTTATTTTAATTTAAGTGTTTACTGACATAAATGCAATATAAATTCTTGGTTCACTCGACATTCACTTTAATATTAGAAGCTATACAGGGTGTTACTAAAAGGTATGTCAAAACTTCTAGGATAAGTTCACAGAACCAATACAAGATTATTTTCATAAATAACCATATTTTTTAATTGCCAAATTTAGGAGATAAACAATTTCTTGTAAATGATAAGAAATGTAGCAACACTGCAGAAAGAAGGATTTCTGAACAAACTGGTAACATTGTCATGCTTTTTCTACTAATGCAGATTGGAGTAGAGGTTGCATTTTTGACTGGTGTGGTTCGAAACTCCGTCATTCCAAATAGTTTTTTGTTTGTAATTTAACACGTGTACGTTTGGAAATACAATCGTACTTAATTATTAGCGTAATGACATTTCCTAATCTAAACTTGCATACAAGTTAATTAAAAAAAAAAAAACAAGCTTAAAATTTTCACCAATATGTGTTACTGCATGGGTATTGTTCCATTAATCAAATTCATATTTTGAGTAAAAGGAAACAATAATATAAGAACACTGCTTATTTGTTCATCTGTTGATGAATACAGTATTTATTTGAATGATACGACACTTGTGGTGGCTCAGCAAAATTCGAAAATGCAGTTTTACTAAAAGAATGAAAATATTGTAATAAACTTATGTCCTTTATGTTACAGCTGCTTTCTCAGTAACATTCAAAATACTTTTTTGTTTTCTGTATCACGTGCAATTTTAGAAATACTATCACAATTGTTAGAGTGACGATATTTTCTAATCCAAATTCCCGTACAAGTTATGTGTGTAACAAATTGGTAATTTAATTGCTGAAAATCAGTTTATAGCACCACTCCTGACCCTCTACTAATTATAAACTCAGCCGAGAGCACCCCTTACCTCGTCGTGTTAGTTTGTGAGCGTTCGTGCAAGTTACAGATATCCAAAATTAAACAGAGTGGACACAAAGTTGCTTTCTCAATAACAGCAGTGTACAGGTTGTTTTTTATGTATTTGACTCTGCACTGTGATAGGATACTCAAAACATGGCCAGCGACAGTAATCAATAATTTCAACATAACCTCCAGTGACTTTAGAAGGACCAACATTATAGTCCCATAGGGGTACACCAAATTTAATAAAGGGTACTGCGAGTGTATAAGTATTTTATAATTAGGAGGTAAATGTGTAANTTATGGTNCTNTGGGTGGATTGTATTAGTTTTGTGGGTGGGTTAATATGTTGTACTTTTTAGGATTACGCATTAAGCTTTTGAGGGGAAGCTTGTGTTAATCAGGGTGGGTTGATGTTTTCTTTGTTTGTGAGGGTGGGAATTTGAAAATTAGAATAATAAATGTTATTTTGCCTGATTTCTGTGTAGACGCTCTTAAATTTCGGATAGCTGTAAGTTGCACGAACGGTCACAAACCAATAGGACGAGGTAAGGGGTTTTCATTCTTTTAGTATGGCTGCATTTTCGAATTTTACTGAGCCACCTCAAGTGTCGTATCATTCAAATAAATACTGTATTCGTCAACAGGGAAACAAGCAGTGTTCTTATATTATTGTTTCCTTTTACTCACAAATGAAATTCCTAGTGATTAATGGAACAATAGCCATGCAATAACACATTGGTGAAAATTTGAAGCTTGCATTTTTTTAATCAAATTGTATGCGAGTTTAGATTAGGAAATATCATTATGCTAATAATTATGTACGATTGTATTTCCAAACGTAGACGTGTTAAATTACTAACAAAAAGTATTTGGAATGACGGAGTTTTGAACCTGGGACCTTTACCACACCAGTCAAAAACGCTACCTCTACTCCAATCTGCATTTGTAGAAAAAGCATGATAATGTTACCAGTTTGTTCAGAAATCCTTCTTTCTACAGTCGTATGAGGGATCGCAAGTTCGTGGCTGGCACGACGAGTGGACTTGCGCGGGTTATGCTGAAAACTCGCTTGAATTTGTCTCACGTTTTCCTCTGAAGTGCGTGGTCGGCCTAGGCTCTTTCCCTTACATAAACAGCCTGTTTCCTCAAATTGTCGATACCAACGATGAATGCTCTTTGGCATTGCTGGATCAATACCAAAACTCCGTCTAAACGCAAACTCTGCACCATAATTACGGATTCAGTCTTGCAGAATGATAAAACACCTTCTGTTGCGGCGTCACCATCTTGCGAACGACTGCTGCTAGTGGCTGTTGATGTGCTGGGGGAGGCATCTAGCGACAGTCATTGGAAATTCTATGTCACGGCCTTTCAAGTGGTAAGGAGTTCATTTGTGGGCAGTTTGTGGTTGCAGAGATATAGGGATTTCAAAACGGGTCCATCTTTTTTTAAGCACCCTGTTCAAGAAACTGTTGCGGATTTCTCGGAATCATAGCCGATTTTGCGTTTTTATTGTCATATTCGTGTTCAGCACCTCAAAATCTTCAAGAAATGGTTACCGGGTACTTTTATCTCAGAGGCATGACGTTTCTCAAAATGGGTTGTGCCGGCCATGTGCTCTTTTTCCAAGAAAAGGGGCCACCGAGATTTGATTCAATGAGAGATATTTGGAAGGTCTTTCTGGAGGTTGTACTGGTTATGAGTTGAACAATGGTGATTTGAATGTCTCCTTTAGTTCGTGCGACCAGCATGACAAGAACATGCGTTTCATTTGTGTCGATCGTGACATGATTTTCATCAGTTTCCAAATAAAGTGCAACTCACACTATGCTTATAACAGGTGCCCTGCACACTGACTGATACAGAGAACAGCTGTACAAAGGTAGGCCATGACTAACTGAATGAAGTTATTTGAATTGGGTAGCTGTTGAGGAAGTCCGATTGGTGCATGGAAACCATATTGTTCACATCAGATGAAGATTTGCCTAGTGGTCTGCGTTGACACTGTCCTTCCTTGGTGGAGATGCGTTAATATCCGTCAAAGACTAACATTGTTCCGGAGTAAAAATGACTGATTGCAAAGTTCGTAAGCTTCGCACACCTGTCCAAATATTGATGGCTTTGGCATCATGACAGTACACAATAGATCGCCACCATTGAAATCGTGAAAGAGATAGCCTCCATCAGTGACCACCTCTTTTTCAGAAAATTAAAATACAGTCGTTAGGTGCACTGATTTGAAGAGTTTGTCTTCATCATGGACGTCTCGTCGAAGAGTACGGAGGTTTTGGCATCAATTTGTTATTCAGGTATGTCATGAGACCAGTTTTAATCTTTATTAAGCAAATTCAGTGCACGAAAAGCTTGTGGGAGTTGACTGGAGTAGTATTACCTCTTACTGTGATGGATCTTGACTTCACGAAAGTTGTCTACTATTATGTTGGTCGTGGTCTTTCTCCTGTGCTGTTCGCTTGATCACAGTTTATAGTTTCGTCATCCAAGATGCCAGTAGAAAGAGACAGAAAGGCACCTGATGATCTGAAATGACAGTGGTTATTAATCCAGTGGGTGACGATTCTCACATCTATATCAACTCTCGCTTGCCTGTTGTTTCGTGTTTCCACGTGTTACACTAAAAGTGCAAGAAAAAATACACTCGACGCTAAACACCAGTTCTAAGATTATGAGCATGCTGTAGGAAAAGAAGGGCTCTGAAAACATCACCTAAGTAGCATAGAGACAATCAAAAGAAAATTTTACTTCATGACAATAAATAAATACTTGTAACAACTATAATCATTTCAAAAACGCCAGAGAGTTTCAAACACGCAAGACTGAACAGATCCACTGCATCAGCATGCTGTCTGAAAGGCCCTTCAACATAATAGATCACATCCAGGTGTCCTCAGTTGTCATGTCGGACAAGTTACCTGATTAAAACTAGTCACTTCTTCTAATTGTTAAGTAATTATCCTCAGTAAGTTTCCTTAACTAATGATGTGACATTCTTTTGCATATAGAGGTGTGCAGACTTTGCGTTCACCAAATGGATTGCAGCGCTCATGTTAGGCAGAATGCTTTCCAAGCAACAATACTACATAAAGGTGAAGATCCCAGTCTCCTGACTTCTCGACCCAGATCAGCATCTGCACCAGGCTCATCTGAAATAAGTATAATGACAAGAGTGGTCAGGAAGTCCTCTACATCAGTGAAAAGATTACAGCCAGTTGTGTGCTCACATCTTAAATCTGTTTGACGTACTCAATCCAAAACTTAGCAGAGAGTGAGTAAATGCTACTGATAGCACCATTTTATTGAAAGTAGTTAATGAGATGCTTCATAGCAGCAGAGCTATGCAACACTTTAGTGTTGAATATGTGCTTCAGAAAGTCCTGAAAAAGAATGATTCATTTCGTCTCTCAGACTTCAATCACCCTCAACTGCTACACCAGTAAATGAGCATGCAAAGGCCCTAAAACAAGTTGCATGCAGGATTGTAAGTTGACTACTGAAGTAATCGTGACTTAAGTGCCATTCTTTTGACCTGCATGTAGGCCTATCTCGAACAGACATGCTCTGACACGTAAAACAGAGGATTTTGCATACACTGCTCCCTAGAGCTCCTTTATCCCACTCCCTGATGTTATATATTTAATAGCCACAACGAATGATTTGAGAGTATGGAAACCTCCTAAACGCACATACACAAGTTTCTTGAAACATGCCGGCCATGGCAGCCTAGTGGTTAAGTCACTAGAATTGCATGCTCTTGGTCCCGGGTTCGAATCCCGGGCAAAGCATGGGTATTTCACCGTCTGAATAAAAAAGTGTTCATCATCATTTCACAATCATGCCATTGAGCAGAAGTGAGTGGTTGACCGTCTCAATATAATCTTAATACGTTGAGTGGACATTAAACAGCACACCATCATCATCATCATCTTGAAACATAAGATGCAACAAATATTCACAGCTTTTAAATATAGTAACTGATCATGTGTCACAAGGTAGCTGTCTTGACCAAGAAGCCTTACTCAAGCTCTGGGTTGGGACATTTGACATATATAAAAGTTTTATACGTTACAGACAGGTACATACGTACAAAACCAAGTATAATACGTCATCATGTAAAACACCAATAGAATAAAACAATTGTCTTAAAAAGTAATTAATACCATTATATCACTGTGCAGGCCAAGAAAATAGTCTCTTTTCTTGCTTGTAGTCTTTCTTTATGGTGTTTTTTTTAGTCTCTAAAAGTTAAGTTATACTGACAAAATCAGATATCCACCCATAATCATATAATTATGTGAAATAAAAAATTGGTACGTAGCCACGCACTATGCCATAAGTTAATTTTGTGTACTGATGTAAAAAAATGTAACTTTAGACTATATAAAAATAATTAATTTTGTCATTTTAACAATTGTTTTAAGTTTACTTTACTGCTATACCTTTGAACGTCTGTAGACTGTAGCCGTAGGCATATATTACAAGACCCATTTATAGTTGACCTCAGAACGTCAACATTCTATAAGAGCTCGGACCCAGTCAATGCCATCATGAAATACTAGTACACCAGAAAGTTCTATATACTCTAACAGCATTATTAGCATTTCAGCTATATCTGATAAAGTGAAAACAGAAGAACAGTTTGCAAAGTATACTCAGCAGAGTCTGCAGACATTGGATAAATTCCATGATAGAATTGCAACTCCAAAGTAAAAATATTCCACAACATGATTTAAAACTCTGTCAACTTTTCTTTTGGCTGCAATATCCTGTTTGAGGTTGTGGAATCACAACACTTCTAGGAGTTTTTCAGGCTCTTAGGCCAGCCTACCACCCACCATGGCGCAGAGCTCTAGCATCCCGAATTTTGGATGAAGTACGTGATAAATTTGGTGCTCGCATTAAGTTTGCACCAAAATCAGTGTTGCTAATTGATGGGTGGAAAAATTCAAGTTTTAACACTAAGAATGTGAAGTGCCACTTTCATTCTGGCGAAGCCGTATTTATAGAGAACTTTGATTTCCTTGGTGTAAAAGAAACTGGCAAACATTTTTGGAGGTGATTAAATAATCTAATATCAAAGCAAAGGAAGAACATTCCACGGAAATTTATGCTGNGATAAGTGATAACGCGTCGAAAATGATGTGTATGGGATGTTCTGTAAATGAGTGGCATCTGACATGCAACATTCATACCGCCCAGCTATTAGCAAAGGACATTCTTCCTAAACAAGTTGCAAGTCATACCAGGGAAGTTTTAAAAGCTTTCAGTAGCTCAGATGCAGAGCATCACATTTTAAAGCCAGATGGGAGAGTGATTTTATTGGCTTGTGAAACAAGATGGTGTAACCATCATGACTCGTTTGTCTGCTTCATGAAGAACCTGTCCTTTATAAAAAAATTATAGCAGAAAACATCGTCAAAGTACAACCACATGTTTTGAACTTGCTCTATAATTAGCAGTTTGTAAAAGTGTGGAAGATAGATTAAACTTTTGGATCCGATTTGCGGATTGATTAACTGTTGCTAGTTGTCTATAGCCAGCATCGCTGACACAGCTGAAGAGTGGTTCAAACTGGAACTTCCAGAAAGTTAACCTAAAGCAGAGAAGCACTTGAAAGCTCGGCAAAAATACACTCTCAATGTGTACTCTCTGTCAGCCAATTTTTTGCATCCAGAATGTGAATGGAAACTGCTAAACAAAGATAAAAAAGACCAGGTTGAAGAATTTTTCATACAACAGCTGGATGCTGATGGGTACCTTCTATATTACGTAATCTAGATCACGAGCTGGTAAGGGGAATTATTTCAAAGAGAGAGGGTCCCGTTTCACAGATTGTTACAGATACACCATCACACAACTTTGTTGAAAGATGACGTAATCACGGAATTAATTTAATTAGAAAATTCAATATCTTCACCAAAAGTTGACTTACAGCAACCAAATTTAGTATTCCTAGGTTATTTATCCTTTTGAATCAAATGAAAATACATACTGCCCCTTTGCTAAATTGAATAATAAAAAAGTTGAAAAATATGCATCTGGAAAAAAAAATACAACTCCGAAAATTATGTAAATCTTGAATACCGGCTTTAATAGTGACCAAAACTTGTTCAAACTTTAGGATCACCTGGAAAACAATTAATACTATTCCTATATAATTAAAAATAATCTCAATCAGCCTTTAAACCCATTATAAAACCCTTTTAGACCATATGCCTACTTAAACATACTAAAGATACCTTTAAATTAATTAATGAAATTAATTAATTTAACATGTTAATTACTAATTATAGCAGATTCTAATAGCAAAATGAATATTTCAGAGTAAGTAAAGAATTAGTGATATTTAAATGTGAAGGTTAAAATTTAATTATGACAATTAAGGATTAGAATAATTTAATAAAGCCAAAATAATTTGCGAAAAATTTAACATAGAAAGCAGATTCATTACAGCATGTGTACCAGGGAAAAGAGGATCTCTTGAGGTGTCTAAAATTCACAAAGGTACAAAGTTGGTAATACCTTCTCAAAGAATTTCTGTGAACATACTCCACATACTGTCAACATCAATGCAATTTTTGCAGCAAATAAGAAAATCATTGGAATTCTTTCTTAAGCCTGTTATATTCGCCTTTAAAAAGTATTATACCTTTTGACTAGACTATTTTGCAACACTAGGTTCTGAAACTAAAATTCTGAAACTGTAATTTAGTGTTGTGATCATCTTTGATAGATTTATACGCTTCTTTGACACCATTTTGACCAGTGTTTTCAGTAACTGTGTTGTCACATTCTAGCAGCTGAAAAAAAATATCTGCCACTCACAATGGTATTGGAACCCAGCATGCAGAACTTTGTACAAACAAATTATTCAAGCCTTGAAACTTAAGTAAAATGAAAATGAACAACTTTTCCATACCAATTTATTTTGAACCAAATGTCCAAACGTTCTTAGACGTATCATTAACATTTTATAATTTTAAAAATTAACTTATTACATACCATGGTACATACATTCATGGTACTATTTTCTATTTAGCTGGCTTCATTGTGCAAATGTGTCCATATCATTTTTAGTGTAACATTTGCAATACCATGCCATCTTGTATCAGAAACAGTGAAGTATAGAGTAGCCTTGTCGCTTAGTATAGGTGCATGAACTGCAGTACACAGTGACTGGGGAGAATAACAATATGGTTTGAAAAGAAAATGGAGAAGTCTTGAAACGTTTGATAGATATTACAACTTGTCTATCAAGATAAAAACTTGTCTTTCTTAGTCGTGGCAAAAGCCACAGCTCACAAAATCAAGGGAATTATCACAATGTTTTGGTATGCCTTGGAGAATGGGATGATACACTGATATTTTCCTCCATTTGAAACTGTTGAAATCAAAGACTCTTCATAATATTCTGTAGTTTGATAAGACTGAATACCAGAAGTTTGATCGCCCAAAATTATGTTGGTACCATCTCAAGACCCATTCTTCTGCTATCAGTGTTTCAGATACAGCAGTTTCACAATTTTTACAAAATTCAATAAACACATTCTTATGCTATATTGATTTGATATATTGTGGCCCACATTCTTGACTGATCTGTTTACAGTAAAGGATGTCTACAATACGATTAAATAAACAATTTCCTCTAAGACATGCTGAATGAAAAATGAATGTTTGTGGTGTCTGTTCATCTCCTTTGGTCAAAATAAGCATTGTTCATTGTCCTGAAATTACCTATCTTGTGTCAGTAAGATGTTGAACACCACATACTATCATCATCTAAGTCATTTTCAAGCAGATACTGTAGTGTAAACTTTCTTTGGTCAAGTAAATGATGTTGTGGACTTATTGTGAAGGCACTTGTAATGCCGGGTCTCCAAAACTAGTGATCCACAGTGATGCAGTAAGATTTAAAGCTTCACCCAATGAGAATATGTAAGATGTTCTTCTACTTTCCATTTCCTCTTTCTTGGTGCACACTGCATTGTTGTTTTGTTTGAACATAAATGAAACTGACTGGCCAGACTTAAATAACTTACTATAAGAGATGACCATCTCCATTAGGTCAGACATCTTACTACTTATATCTCATTGTGTACCTTGAAAGAGTCTACTAAAGTCGTACTACATACGTTCTACATCTCGTTGTAGAACAGTCACAATTGTCACTGTAAATACGTAAAATATGGGTTTTCGGATGACATACTGTAGCATTACATTTATATTTGAGGTCAAAGTGCACTTGCTTTATAAAATATAAAAGTGATGTATGTTGCCAATTATATTTTTTTGGACATCATACTTAAATGTTGATGGAACAAACACAGCTTTATAAGGTCCAGTTTATACATGCTGTTTCACTTGCACCTTTGCAGCTTTATAAGTCTTAGGAGGTCTGACAAATAAAGTTTGCGAACTCGTCATAGTAAAATTGGTACGTAGGCCCTACCTCATATCTGAATATCACTGTGATCGCCTTCAAAGTACTCACCTTGGCAAGCTCTGCACCGATGCCAGTGCCTAGTCCACTCTTTAAAGCAGTTTTGGAAATGGTTTTGTGGAATTTCCTTCAGAACTGCTGTTGTATTACTCCTGAGGTCATAAAAATGCCTACCGTTCAATAATTCCTTTACCTTTAGGAACCGAAAAAAGTCATTGGGGACTAGATCCTGTTAATATGGAGGGTGTTCCAACCAGGATTGTTAAGTTTTAAACATGCTCATGTTTTTTCTTAGTTTGTTTTAAATGTTTTAAACATGATTTTTTTTAAATATAATAAATATGTCCTAAAACAAATCTATAAAAGCAACATAAATATCGTATATTATCTTTTATTGCATTAGTGATTTACAGATAGTCTACAAAATGAAAACATTGTGTATGGAATGTACTGTCTACCATGCCAGAATCACAAGTATCAGTTTATACTTATTTGTAAATAAGTATTATATGATTGAAAAAAAACTATTTTAAACGTTTAAAAACTTGTTTTAAATAAAATAAAACCTGTAAAAACATGTTATTTAAGAAAAAAGACAATTTACATTGTTCCTGGTGGTGTGTAGAAATCACGATATTTCACTTTTAGGCATCTTCAGGTGTTGACATTTCGTTTGTGAAGATGCCTAGGCGAAATATCGTGATTTCTACACACCACCAGGAACAAGGTAAATTGTCTTTTTTCTTAAATAACATGGAAGCCTGTTCCAGTTTCAGATATAATTTAAACTGTAAAAACATATTTTTTGGGGTTAAAATAAATAAACATTCATGAATAAACCCTTACCCCCACTTTTTTTGTTCTTTTAAAAAAACGCGTTTTTTTCCACCCAGGTTCCAACACGGTTATTTTTTCCTTGCTAAAAACTTCCTCACAGACAGTAGCGTATGAGCAGGTGCATTGTCATGATGCACGATTCATGGATAGGGTCCCATAAAAATGGTGAATAAAAGATGAAAATTTCATGAAATAGATCCCATGCTTATGTTTTGCTAAATAAATTTTTATTTCATCATTTTATTAGTGAATAAAACCTGAAGTAAAATTAGTTCAGCATTATTAAAGTGGGCTACTTTATGACTATCCAATTATAAAAAAAAGTAAATTAGACTGAAATAGCTTTACAGAAGTGTAATTTTAAAACAAAGATCAATTTTTAACAAAGTACTGTTTTAATTAAAAAAAAAGCAAG